>ONZH01025062.1:0-12706 GCA_900303285.1 Rhinella marina | reverse complement strand
AGGTCAACTAGTAAATAGTGAAAAAAATAATGTAAATCAAGTTAAAATCAAGTAAAAATGCACCTTTTTTCAAATGAGAAAAAAAAAGCTTTTCAATGGAAAAATGCTAAATAAAAAATCCCCTCCACATTTATTTGGTGTGACTACAGAATTATCATGTAATTTATCCGGTACGGTCAACACCTTAAGCAAAACTGCCAAAATTGCATTTTTTTGCTTTCTTGCCACCAAAAAGGAAATAAAACTATCAAAAAGTATTTGTACCCAAAAATTATACCAATGAAAAGTACAAGTTGTCCGCAAAGTCAAGCTCTCATAAAAGAAAAAGTTATGGGTCTTGGGATATGGTGATGCAAAAAACATTTTTTTATGTGCAAGGGTTTTTATATTATATAATTTGGTATCACTGTAATCGTACCGACACAGAGAATAAAGGTATAATGTTATTTACGCCACCAAATTTACAATATAGAAACTGGTGGTGATATTGCTGTTTTTCCATCCCCCACAGAAAGAGTTAATAAAAGTTAATCAGTAAGGTATGTGTAACCCAAAATGTTGCCATTAAAAACAACATCTTGCTTGCAAAAAACAAGCCCTCATATGGCTATATTGATGGAAAATAAAAAAGTTATAGATTTTGGAATACGACAATAAAAAATGAAAAATCTGTGGGTCAACTGAACCGCTGTTTTCAATCTAATTAGTATGAGGCGTTCCCAACTCTCCCCCAACAGGTGATGTCAGGGAGAGAAGGAGTCATTGAATTTCAGTGTCTGATCCATTTCTCCAAAGGGATAATCCACAAGCAGTGATGTCTGGCAGCAACTGTCTCCTCTCTCCACATTGGTAACATATACTTGCTTTGTGGAACTGACTGAGCATGTGTACGGTGTAGATGGAGAGATGGTTGTCCACCACTTGGCAACCGCTATTGAAGGTGTATGGACACCTCTAGTCATCTCTAGTAAAGTAATGTAACATTGATAGGTCCTACTTTTTGTGTAGAAGGCATGAAGTACATAACAACATAGTGGATTCAAGCACTAGAAGGATTTAGTAGTTCATAGAAACAATCTTAGAAACAATCTCCTAAGAGTCCACCAGAGAGCTGCTCCTAGGACAACCTAAGACAGTGGCTAACCTACAGCACTCCAAACTACAACTCCCAAAATGCTCCATTCATTCCTATGGAGTTCTGAGAACAGACAAGCAAGTGTTCATCTTGGGAATTGTAGTTTTACCACAGCTGGAGTGCCGAAGGTTAGCCATCACAGACCTAAGACAATGGCAGAATGACCTTCAGCTTGGTAACATTGACATTGATGCCTTTTGATGTTCCTGAGCAAGAGGGACGACTAATTCTATGCTGCGCCATTCCTCTATGATTCCTACTAGAGGTTTATTGATGAATTGCGAACTGGGTGTTACCAGTAAATGGGGTGTCCCTGCATGGATTTATTGCGACTGCGGCGACAATCCCATTAATTTCTATGGGATCCCCGCTACTCAGCGATCCTGGCCACGACAGGTGTCATGTAGCCCTAGCCTTACAATTACAACAAAGAACACAAAATGGAAGCATACACAGTTCAGACAGACTGTAATCAACAATGTAACACACCCTTTATCTGCAGCCTATGACCATAGTAGATAAAGATAACTGAGGTCACTCTTCTTTAGGTATTAAAGAGCCTGGATGAAGCAAAAAGGTGAGTGGCCAAAAAAGTACCTTGGGTGCGTGGCTTCTGGGTGATGGTCCCCCTGCCATCCTCCTCTTTGGGTCCTGTCCTTTCTGTCCCTCCATCCTGGGCTTAAAATCTCTCGGTCTCTCTCTCTCTCTCTCTCTCTCTCTCTCTATATATATATATATATATATATATATATATATATATATATATATACACACTAAACAGAAAATGGCAGCAGCACTAGATAAGCCATGGCACATAAAATGAACATGAAATGAACATATGAAGAAGTAAAAAGCATAACTGCTATGTAGTATATAAAGTGGAAGCTCTTGGCGCATATAAATGATCATAAATATGTCGGGCTCATCCACCAAAGATCAAGGTGGCTTCCAATCGGATGAGTCCTACACTAACACTGACCTGCATCCTACATAAACCGGCAGGCCCATATCAGGAGAACACCATACCTGGTCAGAAACTCTATATCCTCCTCTATATATACATAATTGCAAAAAACGGACAGCACCTCCTACAGGTGAGAGTCAGGTGCAAGCTACCTGCTGGCTAATTAAATACTAAACAGAATATGGCAGCAGCACTAGATAAGCCATGCACATAAAATGAAGAAGTAAAAAAGCATAACTGCTATGTAGTATATAAAGTGGAAGCTCTTTATTTATAATCATTTATATGCGCCAAGAGCTTCCACTTTATATACTACATAGCAGTTATGCTTTTTTACTTACTTCTTCATATGTTCATTTCATGTTCATTTTATGTGCCATGGCTTATCTAGTGCTGCTGCCATATTCTGTTTAGTATTTAATTAGCCAGCAGGTAGCTTGCACCTGACTCTCACCTGTAGGAGGTGCTGTCCGTTTTTGCAATTATGTATATATAGAGGAGGATATAGAGTTTCTGACCAGGTATGGTGTTCTCCTGATATGGGCCTGCCGGTTTATGTAGGATGCAGGTCAGTGTTAGTGTAGGACTCATCCGATTGGAAGCCACCTTGATCGTTGGTGGATGAGCCCGACATGTTTATGATCATTTATATGCGCCAAGAGCTTCCACTTTATATACTACATAGCAGTTATGCTTTTTTACTTCTTCATATGTTCATTTCATGTTCATTTTATGTGCCATGGCTTATCTAGTGCTGCTGCCATTTTCTGTTTAGTGTGTATATATATATATATATATATATATTATATATATATATATATATAGAGAGAGAGAGAGAGAGAGAGAGAGAGAGACCGAGAGATTTTAAGCCCAGGATGGGAGGGACAGAAAGGACAGGACCCAAAGAGGAGGATGGCAGGGGGACCATCACCCAGAAGCCACGCACCCAAGGTACTTTTTTGCCACTCACCTTTTTGCTTCATCCAGGCTCTTTAATACCTAAAGAAGAGTGACCTCAGTTATCTTTATCTACTATGGTCATAGGCTGCAGATAAAGGGTGTGTTACATTGTTGATTACAGTCTGTCTGAACTGTGTATGCTTCCATTTTGTGTTCTTTGTTGTAATTGTAAGGCTAGGGCTACATGACACCTGTCGTGGCCAGGATCGCTGAGTAGCGGGGATCCCATAGAAATTAATGGGATTGTCGCCGCAGTCGCAATAAATCCATGCAGGGACACCCCATTTACTGGTAACACCCAGTTCGCAATTCATCAATAAACCTCTAGTAGGAATCATAGAGGAATGGCGCAGCATAGAATTAGTCGTCCCTCTTGGCTCAGGAACATCAAAAGGCATCAATGTCAATGTTACCAAGCTGAAGGTCATTCTGCCATTGTCTTAGGTCTGTGATGGCTAACCTTCGGCACTCCAGCTGTGGTAAAACTACAATTCCCAAGATGAACACTTGCTTGTCTGTTCTCAGAACTCCATAGGAATGAATGGAGCATTTTGGGAGTTGTAGTTTGGAGTGCTGTAGGTTAGCCACTGTCTTAGGTTGTCCTAGGAGCAGCTCTCTGGTGGACTCTTAGGAGATTGTTTCTAAGATTGTTTCTATGAACTACTAAATCCTTCTAGTGCTTGAATCCACTATGTTGGTTATGTACTTCATGCCTTCTACACAAAAAGTAGGACCTATCAATGTTACATTACTTTACTAGAGATGACTAGAGGTGTCCATACACCTTCAATAGCGGTTGGCCAAGTGGTGGACAACCATCTCTCCCATCTACACCGTACACATGCTCAGTCAGTTCCACAAAGCAAGTATATGTTACCAATGTGGAGAGAGGAGACAGTTGCTGCCAGACATCACTGCTTGTGGATTATCCCTTTGGAGAAATGGATCAGACACTGAAATTCAATGACTCCTTCTCTCCCTGACATCACCTGTTGGGGGAGAGTTGGGAACGCCTCATACTAATTAGATTGAAAACAGCGGGTTCAGTTGACCCACAGATTTTTCATTTTTTTATTGTCGTATTCCAAAATCTATAACTTTTTTATTTTTCCATCAATATAGCCATATGAGGGCTTGTTTTTTGCAAGCAAGATGTTGTTTTTAATGGCAACATTTTGGGTTACACATACCTTACTGATTAACTTTTATTAACTCTTTCTGTGGGGGATGGAAAAAACAGCAATATCACCACCAGTTTCTATATTGTAAATTTGGTGGCGTAAATAACATTATACCTTTATTCTCTGTGTCGGTACGATTACAGTGATACCAAATATATATAATAAAAACCCTTGCACATAAAAAAATGTTTTTGCATCACCATATCCCAAGACCCATAACTTTTTTCTTTTTATGAGAGCTTGACTTTTGCGGGACAACTTGTACTTTTCATTGGTATAATTTTTGGGTACAAATACTTTTTTGATAGTTTATTTCCTTTTTTGGTGGCAAGAAAGCAAAAAAATGCAATTTTGGCAGTTTTGCTTAAGGTGTTGACCGTACCGGATAAATTACATGATAATTCTGTAGTCACACCAAATAAATGTGGAGGGGATTTTTATTTTAGCATTTTTTCCATTGAAAAGCTTTTTTTTTTCTCATTTGAAAAAAGGTGCATTTTTTAACTTGATTTTTAACTTGATTTACATTATTTTTTTCAACTATTTACTAGTTGACCTTAATACGAGATCTTTTGATCACTTCTATGATACACTGCAATTGCTTATGCAATGCAATGAATTATTCTGTCAGTGCTATTCTGACATTCACTAGCAGGCTGTGCCAGAAAGGCACAGTCTGCTAGGATACATGGCAGGCAGGGCTGAGGCCTTCATGAGGTTCAAGCCTGCCGTGAACAGACATTTGCACCACACAATCTGGTTCGTGGGGTGCCGATGTGAGACAGAGGGAGTCAGCTTCCTATGTAAACACTTAGATGCCACAACTGCTAATGACTGCGGCATCTGAGGGGTTAAACGGCCCTTCAGCCAGTCCAGGCAGTTACAGCAGAAGCGGCTCTTATGTAAGAGCTGAGATCCATGCAGTGCTTAGACTGTCGTAAAAAAGGTGGCTGTCCAGTCTAAGGCCCCTTTGTTGTTCTCAGTAGAGCACCATCTAACTAATAATCCTTGTAGGTTAAAGAGGACCTTTCATGGTTTTACATTATAGTAGGTAAATACCTTTACTTGCAGGGCACCCCCCGCTGATGCTGCCACCTGCCCAGGTTTTTCAAAATAGCGCTCCTGCTCCCCGCTCTGCCCCCCTGTATACTGAGCATCGGTACAGGGAGGAGGAGACGCCCGGGTTCCTCAATGGGCATCTCCTTCTCCCTGGCTGTGCCGCGATCCAATCACATCGGAGAGCGTCACAGGCAGGGAGAAAAAAAACTCCTTGGCTGTGACGTTCTCCGATGTGATTGGATCGCGGCACAGCCAAGGAGAAGGAGACGCCCATTGAGAAACCCGGGCGTCTCCTCCTCCCTGTAACGATGCTCAGTATTAGCATACTGAGCGCGAAAAATACAGGGGGGCAGAGCAGGGAGCAGGAGCGCTATTTTGAAAAACCTGGGTGGGTGGCAGCATTAGCGGGGGAGCTGCCCTGCAAGTAAAGGTATTTCCTCTTTAAGTGAAGTATTACATAATGTCAGGAATCAACACTTGAACATGAATCAATTTTTAATTTTCATTTTTCATTTTAAGTTTTTGCATTTATTCTGTTATGGATTTTTAAAAAGAGATAAAATATTGGTAGAAGAGGAAGAGAACTTGCCCCCAACACAATAAATCCATTTTCGAAAAGCATCAGAGACAGGAAGCAGTGGCCATGAACTCTAAACCAGGGATGGCCAACCTGTGGCCCTCCAGCTGTTGTAAAACTACAACTCCCACCATGCCCTCCTGTAGGCTGATAGCTGTAGGCAGTCCAGGCATGCTGGGAGTTGTAGTTTTGCAACAGTTGGAGGGCCGCAGGTTGGGAATCCCTGCTGTAAACCATTGAATTACATTCTTACTGGTCGTCAGTAGGTAAAATGTCCCTGTAAAGGGGACAAATGACCAAACGTTATACTATAAAATCAACACCGGTAAAGGGCTCATTCACACGACTGTAGGCCCTCTGTGCCCATATTGCGGATTGCACTACGAAGTGCTTCCGTGGGCTTTTTGGGTCCGTGCCTCTGCCCTGCAAAAGATAGGACATGTCCTATCTTCTGCCATATATTCAAGTCAACGGGTCTGTGCCGCAATACGGGATTCAAGTGGCCAGTGCCGCAGCACTCTACGTGCTAATGAGCCTTAAGTGTGTAGTTTCTCTAATAGATAAGTTCTTGGTTATAGAGGAAGATCAGAGTGTCCACATCTTTCCAATGGAAACAATGCTGGCTGGAGTCCGAGCGGAGTCCCCTGTATTGGTCAAGTACAGCTTTATAATGACATGTTAAGTAAGGAGGGTTATTGGTCATGTGATTGGCACAGCAGTTCCTATGGGACTGCACACTGCCATGAGTTTACTTCATATGTTCCAGAACAGTACACAGCACAGGGGTTTTTCTCAAAATGAATGCTGTCCTATAATCCTGAGCTGCAGTCACTACGCTGAAAGACATCATGACTGGTATACAGGCTACATCACATACCTTGTAACACGTCATGGCATGTAGAGACACTGAACCAGCAGGAGCATTTGAGGACTTGCAGCCTGAGAACTGCAGCAGGATTGTGACTGCAGCTCTTGATGTAATTGAAGTATAAGCCATGATGTAACGTAGGATCAGTACAAATACTGTAGACTACAAACCCTGAACAGGAAGGGGACAGCAGGGAGGAGAATGGTCTTGTAGTCTCCGTGCCTAGAGGAAGCTAAAAGAATTGTGAATGCAGCTCTGGATGTCACTGGAGTATAAAACCTATAAAGGCTCATGCACACGAACGTATTTTCATTCTGTGTTCGTTCTGTTTTTTTTTGTGGACCGTATGCGGAGCAATTCATTTCAATGGATCCGCAAAAAAAACGGAAGTGCATTCCATGTCCGTTCCACAAAAGAATAGAACATGTCCTATTATTGTCCACATTACGGACAAGGATAGGACTGTTGTATTAGGGGCCAGCTGTTCCGTTTCCACAAAATACGGAATGCACATATACGCCATCCGTATTTTTTGAGGATCCGTTTTTTGCGGACTGCTAAATATATACAGTCGTGTGTATGAGCCCTAAGGCAAAGGATCAGCTCAATGACATGTATACAGAAGGATAATTTATAGTCATTTACAGTCGGAATGAAACATGAGAAAACAAGGCACTGGAGGTAGAAGGGCCCCCGGAATGGGGATTAATCAATTTAATATGGAATTTTCTTCCCGTTCTACCAATAGGAGATAAACAATGAGTTAACTATAACTGCAGCAGCATATCATTGAGGGAATACAAAGAATCCCCCCGTTTAGTGAGATGAGGGCCGACGTCCGCCAGATCTACACATTTTTTAACCCAATGATTTGAGAAGATAGAAAGAATTGGCACGTAGCGTGGGGTCCCGCCCCATTTATCTGTGCGTCCAGCGGCTCGCCTAATGATCTCCTTCGGGGCAAAGTCACAAATCTTACAAATAGTAAACATGGACGGTGAAAATCATGTAGAAAAAGAAAGAGTGACGGGTCCAGAGGGATCCCAATATCTCAGTCCTATCTGTCACTGTGTTTTCTATACAGAGGAGGGCAGCAAAAGCCACCGTAATCCTTGATTCTTCATGTCATGGCACAAACAGCGCCGAAGTCTTAAATAAATATTATATGGTTAGTTCTTTTAAAAAAAAAAAAAAAAAAATCTATAAAAAATAAAATTAAGAGTTCAGTCAACATTTCTCTGCGCCCTGCGACAGCCACTCGGGGTGCAGTGAAGGTGAGGTTCTGTACAAGGTCTTCTGGGTGGTGGGTATTGCACAAAAAAGTCTGCCCGATGCATATCCAAAACCCTCTCAGAAGTAGGTCAGGTTGTGAATGAGCTGGTGCTGGAGCAGGTTCCTTATTGCAGTAGCTTCTAGCGAGATGTTATGTCCAGATTCCTGAAAGAGAAGAATGGGGTGTTACTAAACGATCTACAGGTCACTGTATCTAAGCCTATCATATCTGAAAAAGTCTGCTGTGCTGCTGTATCTAAGCCTACCATGTGTCATGCTGTCTGCTTAGTTGTTGTATCTAAGTCTACCATGTGTTGATAGTGTCTGTTAACTTGTTGCAATTTGCGGTCCCCAATGCACGGGCAACATCTGTATGGATTCCGCAGATGGATCTGGACCCATTCAAGTTGATCTGTCCGCATTGCAAAAGTAGTGCAAGATTCCGTGCCTCCATTCCGCACCGGACCTTCACCTCAAGTGAATGGGTCTGCATACATGCTGCGGGTAAACGTCTGTCAGCTGGACAAAAACCACTGCCTGCAGCGGTATTTGTCTGGCCGAAACCCTCATTTATGCCACAAAGCGAGCAGATCCCATTATAGTCGACACGGATCCAGTGGTGATCTGCCGGAAACGTTCACCGGAGATGTGAACGCAGCTCAGCCTACCATATTGCTGCTTGTTGTGATCTAAGCCTACCTGTCTGCTTAGTTGTTGTATCTAAGCCTACCATGTGTGATACTGTCTGCTTATCTGTTGTTGTTGTATCTAAGCCTACCTATGTGTGATACTGTCTGCTTAGTTGTTGTATCTAAGCCTACCATGTTGTTGATACCATGTGTGTATCTGCTTAGTTGTTGTATCTAAGCCTACCATGTGTGATACTGTCTGCTTAGTTGTTGTATCTAAGCCTACCATGTTGTCTGTCTGCTTAGTTGTTGTATCTAAGCCTACCATGTGTGTGTCTGCTTAGTTGTATCTAAGTACTGTCTGCTTAGTTGTTGTATCTAAGCCTACCATCTGTGATACTGTCTGCTGTGACTATGTATCTAAGCTGTTCCTGATCCTTGCTGGTACCCAATTATTGCTTTGTGTGAACATGCCATAGATCACAAGACAAGCAAATACTTGTTTGTCGGGTGATTGCTTCTTTCTTGTGACACCATAAATTCGCCATTTGTCAGCAGCTCACGCCCCGTGTAAATAGGGATGTGCAGCCAACAAATATGCAAACTGAATGAAGAATGTGCTATTGTAATAATGATCATTCGCCCCCATTTCAGTTTGCATTAGGTCATGTAAAAAGGAGTGCCGACTGACGTGTATATGGCTGACTGGTGCTAATTCGCAGCTAAAATGTCCCCCTCAGCCTATCTGGTTTTATATCACAGTCTCAGTGACTGGTGAACAATGCTGTACATTCCTAGCATGAAATCTTGTAGAAGATTACATAAAATTGCTTATTTTTCCAGAATTGACGCCCCTCCTGTCTGTGGTTGTGCCTGGTATTACAACTCTAGCCATAAGGACAGAGGGAAGGATAATGCATTCATCTCATATAGTCTTTCTGAGGAAAGTATGATCTTGTAGGTGACGAGATCAGCAAATAATTGTTATGCTAATGCTTGTTGGCTCATTTGATAATTATCTTGTGTAATACATGGAAATAACTTCTGACACAAGATGACAATTAATTAATCTGTTCCTGATGAGCTTCACACTTAAGAAATGCAGCTTTCTCCCTTCACAACACAAAAAGGTTTGGACTGTACCACCAGTGTGCGCTGGACTGTACCACCAGTGTGCGCTGGACTGTACCACCAGTGTGTGTTTGAGCCACACCAACATTTGGCAAGTATGGAGGATAAAATGTTTAGATGTGACTTTTGAAATGGACCAGACTTTAAGTTATTACATTTCATAGATATTATATCGAGACACTGGAGACAATCAGGAGATACTCACCGCCATGGATTTTAGCGTCACCTTCTCGTAGTAATGAATCGGCTGCTTCTTGTTAGATAATGCTGGATAACCAAATCCAGCAATGTCAACCAGATCACAGAAGTGGAGGGCAAAGGTGATCGCCAACATGCCAGTAGTGGGTTTCTGGAAAAGAGATGTGCAATGATGTGAAGGGAGATTTATCAAAACTTCTGTATAGGAAAACTGGCTTAGTTGCCCATATCAGACAATCAGATTCCACCTTTCATTTTCAATAGGATTTCTGAAAAATGAAAGGCGTAATATCACTGGTTGCTATGAGCAACTAAGCCAGTTTTCCTTCACACCAGTTATGATAAATCACCCTCAGACTCTCTCGTGCTTCTGTGGGGTTCCGATCCGTGCCTCCGTTCCAGGCCGCACCGCATCTCTTGGATTGTGGACCCATTCAAGTGAATGGGTCCGCATCTGTGATGCGGGTGGACACGGCCAGTGCCTGTGTATTGCGGACCCACCGTATGCGGGCCGCAATACGGACAGGACCGGGCAACGGCTGCGTGCATGAGGCCTAAGTCAGAAGATGGGAGGTCAGGACGGGACCTCTCACTGACACACGCTGTGAGATAATCACATTCAATTCGCTTGTGTGTGTCTGCATAACACATGTGGAAGGTATCGAATTCTAGTGTCTCCTTACCTGGGCAGGTCTTCCCAAGCTTTTTTTTATGTGGTTGCTCTTGATGTTATAAAATTTTTCTACTAGTCACCTGCCTCATACCTAAAACAACCTGCGTAAGCACAATACAGCACTTTTGCAGCTGTCACTCAGCCATCAGGGATGAACGGTGGAAACTCACTTAAAGTAGCCCCCCATTATGCCTTTTTAGGTTCCAAAATTGACAGAAGGTAGGTCAACACATGCACATAGGGTCAGCATAAGGAGGCAGGAACAATAAAATCAGGTGGGGACAGAAATTCCGTAATGCAACATAAAATACTACCCCAACAGAGGGCACAAAATAATATTACAGTCACGGTATTCATACGATATGTTTATGTACAGTAGTCAGAGATTGGGAGCCGTCAGGTTAGCTGGCTATTAGAAGAGAGAAAATTCAGGGGCAGCTACTAGAGCATCTCAGCCCTGTACAGAAAAAAGGGCTCCATATTTTTAATAAGACCAATTTAAGAAATTATTTTAAGCTCGCAATGAGTACAATGCAATAATAAATGCCCCCAAAGGTGTACATAGCCTTTAATGCTGAGACCATCCAATCAGATATGTACCCGACGAGCGGCTGTGAGGAGGGCTCAGGCAGTCCCCTGGGCATAGGCCCACACCAGGAAATTTTCCTGTAGGGTCTATGGCCAGACTGCAGACTCTGCACTAGATTAAACCTGCATGGTACAAAATGTTCTCAATGTGATTTTCACCCTTTTGTCCAGTCCCCCGCTTGCAGGAGGCGGCTTTGTGGCATTTTCCACCAGGTCATATGTTGATATGTAATGGGTGAAGTCTGTGTGTTGCTATAAGCCACAGTATGTTCACATTAGGTTTTCAATAGCGATGCATGGACACTTTTGTAATTTTTTTTTAACGTTCAGGTTTTTTGATGCAGTTTTTGAAGTGTGAACCATAATAAACGAAAAATATTAAGGAACATTATTACTTTTTTTTTTTAATACACACCTGGTTTTGGCTTCAAAAACTGCATAAAAAAACTGAACATGTGGCACACTCCAATATCATCCAGCTTCTACACTCCTCTTACCGCTTTCATCTTTTTTGAGGACTTCTGGTCAGCGATGATGGTGTCCAGGATCTTGGTGGCGGTCACCTCCATATAATAGGGGTTTAGGATCCGTGTATTCTGTGGGCTCACCTCCCAAATTAAAGGAGGCATTTTCCAAAATCCTTTACGGACCTGGTAAAACAAACAAACGAACATTAATAGGATCTTTAGAGGCTTGGTAACACATGCACATTCATCCTCATGGAGGCCAGTGGTGTCAAATGCCCCATTATGAGGAGCTGCCAGGCAAATTTTTTTGGTTCCCACTGACAATTGTGAGTTCCATCAATAGCAATATAATGAACATTGGTGAAGGATACAAAAAACACCAGAGATTCTGGTCTACTCTAGATGGGAAGCAGTGGAGGTAAATTGTGACTACACCAAAGAGCAGACCCTACATCCACTTTTTACAACTACCTATAAGACACAAGGCTCTAATGAAGTAGCAAAGAGCATTGATATTATGGACTATGACGCACCCTCTTCTCATTATTCAGAATAATCTTCATCCATTGGATGTCCAGAGGCTTAAATGGCACCAGCACCAATAAAGTGTCAGGGTTGTTGTCCAGCTGAGGGTCAAAGTCAGCGGATTCTGGGTAGAAGAATCTCATGGTGGTCTTACTGCCAACGTCCTTCTCGTAATTGTGGACAGGAGCATTGTTCAGTCTGGTGATGGAAGGATTAGATAGAAGTTAACCAAATGTATGTGTGTATACTGTATATATGTAAGGATGAGAAACACCATAATATTGTTCATCAAGAGTAGCTCCAGGTAGATAACAGCACCCAGCTCACAATCTAAGGTGCATGGCACGTGGGGGCATCATATATGTTGGGGTTCTGTTCATGTGCGTGCAAGTATATGAGGATTTCTGGACATACAGCTTTCGGCATGCAGGTACAGCATATGGATAGCCATTTCAGTAAAATCTAAAATCTCTTGACCA
>ONZH01025060.1:0-15733 GCA_900303285.1 Rhinella marina | reverse complement strand
TTGCCAGTTCAGCCCCCACAGGACTCAGGTGGCCATAAGATGCAGCCACCACGTCTCCTGTCCCTTGGCCAGACAGATTTATCAACATGGATGTTCCAGGATGTGAAGGAGTGGAATGACATAATTCATCCCACAGTCCTGGAGACTGACAAATAAAGTGGCCTTCTCAAAGGGCCTGAGCAAACGGCAGGTGTCATGCATGAGCTGCCACTGGCTAAGGTCATAGTTACACTGGGGAGTTTTCCTGTCTGACTGCATCATTGAGAAATCGTTTATGGCCTTCCTCTGTTCATATAGTCGTTCCAACATATGGAGGGTGGAGTTCCAACATATGGAAATGTTGCATATGAGGTGATGTTGGGGAACGCTCTTCTGCCATTGCAGCTCAAGGAGGGTGTGTTTTGCAGGGTAAGAGTGGCTGAAGTGCATGCAGTTGGGTGGAAGACTTCAGGAACCACTTTACAACCAGATTAAAGACGCGTGCCATGCAGGTAGCATGGGTCAGCCTTCCTTGACAAAGCACCAACACAATGTTCTTCCCGTTATCGGTAACCATGGTTGTGATCTTCAGTTGTCGAGGAGACAGCCAGCATTCAATTTTGTGGTTGATTACGCGGAGCACTTCCTCAACTTCCGTTCGCCTAGGCCGGCCAGGTGCAGAACAGTGTGACACCGGCATGCTCTGCCTAGGTGGTATGCTGGAGGACAACTTCAAATTGTATCTACAGTGTAGGCTGTGGAGGGCGTTGGTGCCAGAGGATGGAGGATGAAGAAGCAGAGGAGGACATTGGTGCTGGCGGCATTGCTATCACCTGACCAAGCTGCTGGTGTTCCTGGGCAAGAACCACATTTACCTAATGGGTCGTAAAGGATATATTTTGTCCTCGACCATACTTACAGATCCACATGTCGGAGTTGCTGTGAACTGTACCAGACACTGACAGGCTCAAGGACTCTCCTCCTTGGCTCTGCACAAGCCATCAGTTCTCTGAAATGGGCAGAGTCAACCACATGGAAAGGGAGGGACTGTAGTTCCAGCAACTTGGCCAAAAGCACGTTCAGCTTCTGCACTGTTGGATGAGTGCACACATACTGTTTGCAATCGCCTCGGTGATCGATTGCTGGTAAAATTCGTGACAAGGAAGAGGAGCATCAGGACCAGAAGATGATGGGAAGGAAGCACAGCCCCCTTCTACTGAGGTGGTGGAAACTTAAATGCTGGAGAAAGAGTGGGCCACTGGAAGATGTAGAGGTTGCTACATCAGGCTGTACCACTACATTAGCACCACAGTTTTCCCAGGCCACTGTATAGTGACGGTCCATGTGTTGACGCAGGGCCATGGTTCCCACACTGACACCCTGACTGTGCATAACCTTCTGCCCACAGAACCTACATGCAGCCATGCTGACGTCCTCCAGCGACTTGATGAAAAATTTCCATAAGGGAGAGTATAGCAGTTTACCCCCACAACTGTGTGCTGATTGCCTACTGCTGCCTCTATGAAGCTGTGCACCGCTAGTTGTTTCCTGACAGGTAGGCTCCTGAGTAGCAGAAGATCTACCCCTCTCACACTGCTGCCACCCTTCTGGCTCATGGCCAAGCTTGCATCCGGCTGGCTCAGCTGCATGCTGGCACCCTGCCGCTGTCTCACGGGAAAGCTGCCACACTCAGTTCCTGATGATGATGAAGTCCCCTCTTCACCCTGCTCCCACGTGTGATCAGTCATCATCCACTATTGTCTGCTTCTCACTTATCTCACCCGCACCAGTCTCATGGCCATGTTCCCACCACTTGCAACATCTGCTCTCAAGAGACTCTCCTCTCCGCTACTTGCACACCTACAGAATGATGCAGCGGACTTCTCCTCCAAATTTGGGATAGCCTGTAGATGCTGACTGTCCTCAATAAGCAAAGAAGAGCCAGCGGCATACATTACTTGCCTGGCAAAAGGAGCCGCAAAGGAAAGAGGCAGGATCAGAGTAATCGGTGGGTGTCTGATGTCAGTTGAGATGATGGTGAAGACCATTCAAGGACAGCTGGATTGCTGCTCAAAAGAAAACACGACCACTGGATGATAGCGGCAGCTCTGGCCTGTTGCTGCAGCTGCTGCTACCACCCCCCATTTCTTCTGCTGCTACTTCTGCCGGCTCAAGAACCATTTTTGCCACTGCCCGTTACCTCGGAGGGCCCTGGCACCTGTATTTGGACATATTATACAGTAACAGTAACTGTATATGTAAAATAAGTTATTCAATGTCAATATGGACACCCCAATAACATGATTATTAGACAGCTTTTTCACCCCAATTTGAGAATCAAGACCTAATGGGATTGGTTATCCAAGAAACAAGGTGGCCACCCCAAATAACAGTAAAAATAGACAGCTTATTCACTCCAATTTGAGGCCTAATGGAATTACTTATCTATAAAACAAGGTGAAAACCACAATAATAGTTAAATTACACTAATTATTCACCAAATTTGCAAATCAGGTCGTAATAGATTTGCTTATCTATTTTACAAGGGGGGGACCCTAATAACTTAAGTTAAATTACACTACTTATGCACTAATAAAGTAGAATCTAGTTAAAATCTCTGTTGCACTTTATTTAGTTTTGTAGCAAATAACTTACAAAGACATAATCTTCCACCACAGCATCTGTTGACGCGTTTAGAACACAGGGGTGGTCTTAAGTGTAATTAAGTGAGACTAAGGGGCCATTCAGAAGGCCGTGGTATTGCAGATCCGCAAAAATGTGGATCCGCAATACCATGGATGCCAAACTGTGTGTGTTCTGTAATTTGCGGAACACACATCGCCGGCACCCCATAGAAGATGCCTATTCTTGTCCACTATTGCGGACAAGAATAGGACATGTTCTATATTTTCTTGCGGAGCCGCGGCTCGGCAAGAATACACGCCACCCTATTCCACAAAATTCATACACCTATACGGGTGTGTTAGATATATACCTAAATCCAAACCAATCCGAAAAGAAACACTAACATGTTGGCCACATTAAAAACAATAATTTTATTATAACCGCATATAAAAAAAGTATAATAGAAATCACATAAAAATAACACTACATAACAGTGGTAGGGAAGCACAAAAGAGACAGGACAAGACTGGAGAAATCCTACATAGTCATAAAAATGATCATTGTGTTGATGACATTGGGATGTAAATGAGATAGAGAATCTAGGTCACAATATAAAGTGCATAGTGCAACAATTAATAGACCTGATACTGCATATATAACATCTCAATACTATTGTACCATACAAACCAAGGTAATATCAACACAAGAATATGCTCAATGCAAGTGGTAATGAATAGTAATACATAAGAGGAAATACAGAACAGTACTGTCCACCACCCCAACGTACGTTTCACCACAATGGCTTCCTCAGGGGATATGGACATACATATACATATCCCCTGAGGAAGCCATTGTGGCGAAACGTATATTGCAAACACTCGGAAGCTCTTCAAACTACAATTATGGATAGAAATAAAGTGCCTGGCTGCATTTGATATACTTAGGCAGTGCAGATTATCTATATAATTAATGTGTTCAAATATTCTAGTTTAACATTTTCTTGGGGACTTTAAAAGGGGACTACAAAGTCGGTTTCATATCACTGTATTGCATTTTTTTCTCTCTTTTTGTGTAATCCCCATTAGTATGTCTTCCAGTGCACATCTTGTCTGATGTATGCAGTCCTGGAACAGCCGTTTAAGGGTGCATATATTTGTTCAAAATGTGAACAAATTGCCCATTTTGAATCGCACATCGTGTATCTAACCGGGCGAATTTCAACACTGAGAAGCGCTGACAATTTGGAAAAGAGTTTGCTGCTCACTGAGCAAGCACTCTATGGGGAAGATGTGGGGGAGGGTGGTAGTGAGGAGGCTTAGGAAAGTGAGGTAGCTAACTGGGTAACAGAAAGTGGGGTAGAGGGAAAAGTGCCAGGGAGGCTAGCCCTGATCTAACACACCCCAACAAGTTTGCAAGTTTGGCAGATGAGGGGGATGCCACTTCAGGGAGAGCACTGCTGCAGCCGGACACTTCCTCTGCCAGTCAGGGGAATGTCAGCTCCACTAAGCAGGGGACCAGGAGAGCAGGGCAGGCCAGACAGGTGCTGGTAGTGGGAGACTCAATGATTAGGGGTACAGAGAGGGCAATCTGTCACAAAGACCGGGATCATCGAATGGTGTGTTGCCTTCCTTGCGCTCGAGTTCGGCACATCGCGGATCGTGTTGACCGATTACTGAGAGGGGCTGGAGAAGACCCAGCAGTCATGGTCCATATCGGAACAATCACAAAGTTAGAGGTAGGTGGAGCATCCTTAAAAATGATTTTAGGGATTTTGGGCATAAGCTTAGGGCAAGGACCTCAAAGGTAGTGTTTTCCAAAATACTGCCTGTACCACGAGCCATACAAGAAAGGCAGCGGGAGATTAGAGAGGTAAACAAGTGGCTCAGGAACTGGTGTAGGAAGGAGGGATTTGGGTTCTTGGAGAACTGGGCCGCCTTCTCTGTTGGCTACAGGCTCTACTGTAGGGATGGCCTGCACCTCAATGGGGAAGGGGCAGCTGTTTTGTGGGAGAAGATGGCTAGAAGGCTGGAGGAGTGTTTAATATAGGGACTGGGGGGGAGGGTAACTAAATTATAGGAGGGGAAGATAGTGCAGATAGAGACCTGGGGCAAGGTAATGGAACTGGGGGAAGAATGGAAGGATGAACTAGAACAGTTCAGAAGGAAATGTGTAGGGTAAAAAATATACATAGACCTCTTAATTGTATGTACACTAATGCCAGAAGCCTAACTAATAAAACTGGAGAACTGGAATTAGTGATGTTAACATACAGGGTTACAGTCTGTTTAGAAAGGATCTCCAAAACCATAGAGGGGGAGGGGTCTGTCTTTATGTAAAGTCCTGTCTAAAGTCCTGTCTAAAGCCCACACTCCGGGATGATATAAGTGAGGGACATGAAGTGGAGTCACTGTGAGTAGTAATAAATGGAGCCAAAAACAATAATAAAATACTAATAGAAGTCTATTATAAACCACCCAATATACCAGAGTCCACAGAAAATCTACTTCTAAGCGAAATAGATGAGGCGGCAAATCATAATGAGGTCGTTATTATGGGGGACTTCAACTACCCAGATATAGACTGGGAAACTGATACCTGTAGATCTCATAAAGGAAACAGGTTCTTGGCAATAACCAAAGACAACTGGTTCAGGACCCGACTAGAGGGACGGCCATACTGGACTTAGTATTAACCAATAGACCTGACAGAATAACAGATGTGCAGGTTGGGGGACACCTGCGAAATAGTGACCATAAAATAATAACCTTCCAATTGTCATTCAAAAGAGCGTTTCTTCAGGGAGGAACAAAAATACCAAACTTCAAAAAAGCTAAATTAACCCCTTCGCGCCCAGCGCCATACATGTACGGCGCTGGGGCGATGCGGGCACATGGCGCCCGCTCGCGGGTGCGGTGGGCGTCATGGCCGGCAAGTCTCTGCTGTTTCTAACAGCAGAGACTAGCCTCTACTTACCGCCATCGCGGCGTCTTCCTGGGTGATTAGATGCCGTGATCACGGCATCTAGTTGCGTTTCAACCCGGAAGCATTCGCTTCCGGGTGGTGTACAGACACCCCGTGTGGCCAATCGGGGTGTCTGTACACTATATGAAAACTGTAATCCTCGCTGGTGAGGATTACAGTTTTCAAAGTGCAATTCTTATTATGGCCACTAGATGGCAGGCCAGGATAAGAAATGAGCAATTCATGGATTTAGTCTATAAAATCCAGAATTGCTCATAAAGAAAAAAAAAAAAGCCACAATATATAAGCCCATATTTGAGCTTTCTAATAGTAAAAAAAAATAAAAAAAAAATGTTAAAAAATATATAAAAAATAAAAAAGATGTAAAAGTTCAAATCACCCCCCTTTCCGTATAAGTAAAAACTAAATACCTAAATAACAATAAATATAGACATCATGGGTATCACCGTGACCGAAAACGCCCGTACTTTTAAAATATTAAAAAAAAAATTCCAATACGGCGAATTGTGTGGCGGAAAAAAGCGTCCAAATGGCGATTTGCCGTTTTTTGTCGCTTTTTTTTTCTAAAGAAAATTAAATAAAAAGTGATCAACAAGTCATACACACCCCAGAATGGTATCAATAAAAACTTCAGATCGTCCCGCAAAAAATGAGCCCCCATACAGCTCTGTACACATAAATACCAAAAAGTTATAGGGGTCAAGATTTGACAAGGAAAAAAAAAAAAAAAAGGGCAACTTTCTAATTATTTTATCACTATGAAAACGCAGGAAAAACTATACATATTAGGTATTGCCGGATTCGTACTGACCAGTAGAATGAAAGTAACGGATCAGTTTTAATGCACATCGAACGCTGTAAATAAGAAACCCGTAGAACTGTAGCGGAATAGCGTTTTCTTTGCAATTTCACCCGGTTTGGAATTTTTTTCCCGCTTCCCACTACACCGTATGCAATATTAAATGGTGGCGTTGGAAAGTACAACTTGTCCCGCAAAAAACAAGCCCCATACAGCTATGTGAACAGAAAAATAAAAGAGTTATGGCTGTTTGAAGGCAGGGAGCGCAAAACGAAAATGCAGAACCGAAAAAAGCTCCGGGGGTGAAGGGGTTAAGAGAGGCCATAAGCCTAACTAACTGGGACAAAGTCCTCAAAAATAAAAATACTGCCCTGAAATGGGATATTTTTAAAAGCATACTAATCTCTAATTGTGAGAGGTACATACCTTATGGGAATAAAAGGTTAAGGAACAAGAAAAAAACAATGTGGATAAATAGAACTGTAAAGAAAGCAATAAATGACAAAAAGAAAGAATTTAAATGACTTAAATAGGAGGGTGGCGAGGAAGCATTAAAAAACTATAAGGAAAAAAATAGAATATGTAAAAGACAAATAAAAACAGCTAAACTAGAGACCGAGAGAATATTCGCCAAAGAGAGTAAAACTAACCCTAAAATGTTCTTTAATTATATAAATGGTAAAAAGTATAAACCTGAAGGTGTCGGCCCCTTACAGAGTAATGAAGGGGGAGTTGCAGAGAGCGATGAGGAGAAAGCAAAGCTACTAAATATCTTTTTCTCCACTGTATTCACTGAGGAAAATAAACTATCAGATAAAATGCAGAATATAAAAGTCAATTCCCCTTTAAAAGTGCCCTGTCTGACCCAGGAAGAAGTACAGCGACATCTTAAAAAGATTAAAGTAGACAAATCGCCAGGACCAGATGGCATACACCCGCGAATCCTAAGAGTATTAAGTAATGTCATCGGCAGACCCTTATTTCTGATATTTAAGGACTCTATACTGACAGGGAGTGTTCCACAGGATTGGCGCATAGCAAATGTGGTGCCAATATTCAAAAAGACTTGAAAAACAGAGCCCGGGAACTATAGGCCGGTAAGTTTAACATCTGTCGTGGGTAAACTGTTTGAGGTACCCCAAGATAGCATCTCTTAGAAAACCCTCAATGAAAATAAGCAAATAACTCCATATCAGCATGGCTTCACGAGGGATCGGTCATGTCAAACCAATTTAATACGTTTCTATGAGGAGGTAAGTTCTAGACTGGACCGCAGCGAATCAATGGATGTCGTATATCTGGACTTCTCCAAAGCATTTGACACTGTACCGCATAAAAGGTTAGTATATAAAATGAGAATGCTTGGACTGGGAGAAAATGACTGTATGTGTCACAAACGTGCCTGCATCAGGTTGCAGGCGTTCGGCTAGGCTTTCAAAAGTGACATAATTTGACATGTTTTTCTCTTGATTTGGTTGCTGTTTACCACACCACTTTCCCTCAGCTGTTGCAGGTGTGGTGATTATCTTTCCCCTATTTATCCCTTCCTCTCCCAGTATCCCTTGCGGTTTATACTTTCTGCTGACTTTTTTGTGTGTGGTGTTGTTCTTAGCTGAGATCCGGTTGCTGCAATATCTGCATTAAGATAAGTGTCATTTTCCCTATTGTGTTTATCCTACTTTTCCCTGTTGTGGTTTTGCCTTCTGGAGTCTCCTGTTCGTCCGTCCTTTTGGAGGAACGGGTTGACTCCTTCCCCTGTCACTAGTGGCAGGGTTCTCTAGGGTCAGGTGTTATTAGGTTCCTGTGTATGAACTCTCCTACCACTATGGCCTGTTTATACTGGTAGTTAGTCAGGGCCTAGTTTCAGGGTTCCCTACAGGGAACTTTTCCCTACCCTCTTACGCTTGGTGTGGCAATTCCCTCCAGACCAAAGTGTGACGATATGTGGGTAAGTAATAGATGATGATAGAAGTGATAGAAAACAGAGGGTGGTTATTAACGGTACACACTCAGATTGAGTCACTGTCATTAGTGTGGTACCACAGGGGTCAGTATTGGGCCCTATTATCTTCAATATATTTATTAATGATCTTGTAGAAGGCTTGCACAGTAAAATATCAATTTTTGAAGATGACACTAAACTGTGTAACGTAATTAACACAGAAGAGGACAGTACACTGCTACAGATGGATCTGGATAGACTGGAGGCTTGGGCAGAGAAGTAGCAGATGAGGTTTAACACTGACAAATGTAAGGTTATGCATATGGGAAGGAATAATGCAAGTCACCAGTACATACTGACTGGTAAAACATTGGGTAACTCTGACATGGAAAAGGACCTAGGAATTTTAGTGAACAGCAAACTAAGCTGTAGAAACCAGTGTCAGACAACTGCTGCCAAGGCCAATAAGATAATGGGTTGCATCAAAAGAGGCATAGATGCCCGTGATGAGAACATAGTCCTGACACTTTACAAATCACTAGTCAGACCACACATGGAGTACTGTGTACAGTTCTGGGCTCCTGTGAACAAGGCAGACCTAGCAGAGCTGGAGAGGGTTCAAAGGAGGGCAACTAAAGTAATAACTGGAATGGGTGGACTACAGTACCCAGAAAGATTATCAACATTAGGGTTATTCACTTTAGAAAAAAGACAACTGAGGGGAGATCTAATAACTATGTATAAATATATCATGGGCCAGTACAGAGATCTCTCCCATGATCTTTTTATCCCAAGGACTGTGACGAGGGGACATCCTCTGCGCCTGGAGGAAAGAAGGTTTGTACACAAACATAGAAGAGGATTCTTTACGGGAAGAGCAGTGAGACTATGGAACTCTCTGCCTGAGGAGGTGGTGATGGTAAGTTCACTAAAAGAGTTTAAGAGGGGCCTGGATGTATTTTTGGAGTGTAACAATATTACAGGTTATAGTTATTAGAGATGGGTCTTTGATCCAGGGAGTTATTCTGATTGCCTGATTGGAGTCGGGAAGGAATTTTTTCCCCTAAAGTGGAGAAAATTGGCTTCTACCTCACAGGGGTTTTTTGCCTTCCTCTGGATCAACTTGTAGGAAAACAGGCCGAACTGGATGGACAGATGTCTTTTTTTCGGCCTTATAAACTATGTTAGTATGTTACTATGTTGATTAACTACCCGCGTACATCAAATCACAGTCAGTGCACAATATAATGTAAATGATTTCACTTGTGTTACAATTCATGTAAGTCTTAATGGGAAATCATGAAAGTGTTTTGTAGGTAAAACATAATTACATGTTTTACAGGGGTGACTACCAAATTTAATAAAACTATATATTATATATTTTTACAATGTCTTACTTTTTTTTTGTTGAAATGAAAAAAAAAGAAGGGAACAAAGTATTACCTAGTGTACGTGGACGTCTAGAAACAACTCTGCAGCCATCTTTTAGAGCATTATGCAGAACGTTATCCTCATATAAAATTGGCAGATATTTTATTATTGCATTTCTTATTTGAGAAAATTGGCGGCTGTATGTAAGTACCAAAGTAGGCTGTGTGAGTTGTTTAATTTATTATTTTATTTTTATGATTAATTGATAATTCATCTACTCGGGAAGGTTTTTCTAGTAAACATAATTTTTATTTTCATTTCACAAAAATAAATCTCTTCTGTTCTTCCCTTGAACAATAGTAAATGCCCTGTCTGGATATCCTCTCAATTTTAGACGAGTTGCAGCTTCTTTGCATTCTCGTCCAAATGAGACATCAGTACTGCAGTTCCTGCGGGCTCTAATCAGTTCATCTATGGGAATTGCCTTTAGAGTATGTAAGGGGTGATGACTTTGAGCACTCAATATCGTATTGCCCACTGATTTTTTTTACGATAAGTTACAGTCTGTATATTTTCATTGGGTACACCATACAACCTGTGATCCAAAAAATTAACAGCATGTGAATCAAAAAAAGGAGTGAATCTCAGACTGTATGGATTGTCATTAAGGTAGGAGATGAAGACTGGTATGGTAGACACATAACCCACCCATATTAAGAGTAGGTCTTTGATGTATGGTATCTGCCATATCAGCCCACTATCTGAATAAAGGGATTCTTATCACTGTATATATACTTCTCCTCCCACTAAGTTTACAAGCAACGGTGAGAATTTGGCACCCTTTGATACTCCTTTTTTCGTACATAAAACTTATTAAACAAAAAATAATTGTGACTTAGAAGAAAAAGAGTTATATCGAATATATAATAAATTAAAAATGATTAATAACTACTGTAGCTATGTAGATTGTACTCCAAAGCCAAAATAGCAGTATCATGGGAGATTGATGGGTACAAAGACACAATATCACTGGTCAACTAGGTATAATTAATCTCCTATTTTTTATCTAAGAAACACCTGAAAACATCTGATGTGTCCTTAATATAGCCTGGCACTCTTCTCACCAGAGTCTGTGGGAGGGAATCCAACCACTCCCCCAACCTTTCAGTGAGAGCCTATACCTGAAACTATTGGTTGGAAAGGGGAGGGGGGAGTGGTGCTTTTATGTATTTTAGGCAGTGCATGTGTAATGCGTGTTATGAGCTATTACTCCAAGATCTCTACCTGAACCTAAAACTTTCACATATTCTTGTTGGTATTTATTTAGTAGTTCACAGTCAGATTTCTGATATTTGGAGTCATCTGCCAAAATACTCATCATCTGTTCAGAATATATTTGTTTATCTAAGGCCACCACTGACCCCCCCCCTTTATCCGCCATCTTAATGACATCATCCAAATCATCCGATTCTTTCATTGCTGTTTTTGTTTGTTTAACCCCTTCAAGCAACAGCCAGCTTGCACCAAACACCGGAGCCCCATTTTTCAAATCTGACATGTCAGTTTATCTGGTGTTAACTTTGGAACGCTTTTACTTATCCAAGCCATTCTGAGATTTGTTTTTGTTTTCTCATGACACATCAAACATTATGTTAGTGGTGAATTTTTTAAAAAAAACTTTTTTAAATGTCATTTTATTTTTTCAGGAATTAGGAGGCTTATAAGTTTAGAAACACATTTTTCAATTTTTAAGAAAATGATGGAGTCACTTTTTTGGGCTTACATAGTGGAAAAAAACAATTAATGACCTCATTTTAGAAACTACACGCCTCAAGGTATTCAAAACTGATTTTATAAACTGTGTTAACCCTTTAGGTGTTCCACAAGAATTAAAGCAAAATTTAAAAATTTCATTTCTTGTGCAGATTTTCCATTTTAATAAATTTTTCCTGTAACATAGCAAGGGTTAACAGCCAAACCTCAATATTTATAACCCTGATGCTGCACTTTACAAAAACACCCATATGTGGTCGTAAACTGCTGCATGGACACACGGCAGGGTGAAGAAGGAAAGGAGTGCTATATTGCTAACGGAGGCCAGATTTTGCTGAAATAGTTTTCAGGTGCCATGTCACATTTGAAAAGACCCTGAGGTGCCCCTAGAAAGAAAACCCCCCAAAATAACCCCATTTTGCGAACTACACCCTTAAATCTATGCTTAGACCCAACAAGTGTTTCATAGAATTTTCAAAACACATGGCTGTGAAAATAAAAAAATAACTTTTATTTCCAATATAATGTTGCTTTAGCCACAAATATTTTATTTTCACAAGGTTTAACAGGAGAAAATGTACTCCACAATTTGCTATGCATTTTTTCCTAAATATGGCAACACCATATATGTGGTCGTAAAACGCTGTTTGGGGACATGGCAGCATTCAGAAGGGAAGAAGAGACATTTCAATTTTCTAACATATAATTTACTGAAATTGCTTTTAGGGACCATAACATTTTTATTTTTACACCAATATAACTGTGTGAGAGGCTATAGTTTCTTTGGTATCATTTTGGGTTACATACGTCTTTTTGATCACATTTTTTGTGGATGGGAAATGGGTAAAAATGGCAATTCAGTGTTTTTTATTTTTATTTTTTATAGAGTTCATCTTGCAGTAAATATGATAATTTTATTCTATGGGTTATGGCAATATCAAATTTATATAGTTTTTTTTATGTTTTACTACTTTTTCAGGATAAAACACTTTTGTGTTTAAAATAAATGATATTTTGCATCACCATATACTAAAGTCCATAACTATTTTA
This sequence comes from Rhinella marina, assembly GCA_900303285.1. NCBI lineage: Eukaryota > Metazoa > Chordata > Amphibia > Anura > Bufonidae > Rhinella > Rhinella marina. The sequence continues at coordinate 3,212 of ONZH01025060.1, read as the reverse complement.
TTTTTTCACCAATATAGCTGTGTGAGAGCTTGTTTTTTGCGGGATGGGCTGTAGTTTTTATTGGTATCATTTTGGGGTGCATATGTATTTTTGATCACTTTATATAACATTTTTTGTGGAGGCTAAGTGGGTAAAAATGGCAATTCTGTCAGTGTTTATTTTTTAAGGAGTTCCTCTTGTAGTAAATATGATAATTTCTGTGGGTTGATATGGTTATGGTGATAGCAAATGTATATAGTTTTTTATGTTTCACTACTTTTTCAGAATAAAATCACTTTTGTGTTTAAAATAAATTATATTTTGCCTCACCATATACTAAAGTCCATAACTTTTTTATTTTTTCACCAGTGTAGCTGTATGAGGACTTGTTTGCAGGATGGGCTGTAGTTTTGAGATGAGGTGACAAAAACAGCAATTCCGTCACTGTTTTTTCATAATTTGTTTACGGTATTCACCGTGCGGGGTTACTAACATGAAACTTTTATAGATCACGTCGTTGCGGAGGCAGCAATACCAATTATGTGTAGTTTTTTTTATTTTTTAATGATGTCTAAGTGAACGGATATGAGAAAATACAATTTTTATTTTTATTTTTTATTTTTTTTTTACTTTTTTTTTTTTATCAAGACCCAATTGGATTTTGAAGATCCAGTGGGCCTGATGGCTATACAGTGCATTGCAATAGACATCTATTGCAATGCACTCTTTTGTCAGTTTTACACAGAATGCACACGGACGTCATCCTTATTTTTTGCAGATCTGTTTTTTGAAACATACGGTCATGTGTATGAGCCTTAAGCCTGATTAAACCCTCGGGGTCTGATCAGGCTTAAAAAGGATAGAACGTCATATTATTGTCTGCATTACGGACAGCTGTTCCGTTCCGCAAAATATGGAATGCACACGGACGTCATCCGTATTTTTTGCAGATCTGTTTTTTGAAACATACAGTCATGTGTATGAGCCCTAAGCCTAATTAAACCCTTGGGGTCTGATCAATCTTAGGTACCTGGCAGCCTAGATGCTTTTGTAGGGCCTCCGGTTGCCATAGTAACCATCAGGCTGCTGCCATCGCAACCCCATGGATGCTGTGGACGGCTGACACAGCTGACACTCTCTGCTGATGGCTGGAGGACAACACTGCAAGGGGCATCAGGGGGGCAATGGGGGCATATGGGAGGGCAATGCTGGCATATGAGGGCAATATAAATATCAGGGGCACAGTGGGGGTCTTACCCGATTTCAGGCTGTGATCTCCAGATTGGAAATCACAGCCTGAAACCGACATTTTGTCACTGAAGCGTTCCTATTGGTTAGTCTGCAGAGACTAACCAATCGGTCTGCTTGCCGGCAAGGGACCACTCTGATTGGTCCCTTGCCGGCTTCTCCGGTGTCTCTGCTCTTGGACTGTGACTGTGAGACTTTATAGCGCCACAGCCCCCATAAGCAGTTTGGATGTAACTGTATGTCGAAATGCACAAAGTAACTTTTGATTTGGTCATACAGTTACGTCCAAATGTGTGAAGGGGTTAATTGTTGTTATTTTTGTTATGTATATTACATCATAAATAGAGATCATTTCTGTTTCAACTGCTTCTTAAAAAATATCCATACCATGAGTACAAGATTTAAGAGGGTAAAAATGAGGATTCAAAACTTTGAATCAATCATCAGTTATTCTTATATTTTCGCACTGGAGGTCCGGGAGACACATGTGAGACTTGTTCTTGAAAGGAAAAATCCATATAGTTATTTACAGTCTCATTGTGTCTGTAAGGATCTTCAAATGGATGATCTATAGAGATGAGCGAGTAGTGAAATATTCGAAATTTCGAAATTCGATTCGAATAGACCGCGAAATTCGACTATTCGACCAGATATCGAATCCCATTAAAGTCTATGGGGAAAAAATGCTCGCCACTTGGAAATCTCAATTCGACCACTTGGAGGTCACCAAGTCCACCCTGGAACCTCAGAAAAGGATGCCAACACTGCTGGAATGCAACTAGGACAGCAGGGGAAGCATGTCTGGGTGCATATAACCCGCCCAAGTCGCACTATTACGCCACTATCACAGCCTCTCAACAATACAACTCCAAAGACAATCTAACCTCTCTGTAAAGTGAGACCATACAAGGAAACCTTCTTTCCTCAACATTGCCATGGACCCCAAGCCAAACTAGACAAAAAAGAAGATAAAATTCTGCACCCCCTTAAAATCACGTTGCCTATGACAACCACAGATGGCATAGGCAAGGGGGAAAGCAAATAGACCCCACCCCTAATTGTCATTGTGTGTAGTGTGTGGAGATGTGGTCAGACATGTCTTCTTTAAAATGTAAAAACAACTCAAAAACACATGCAGAAGCCTTAAAATGCCCAAATTGTTGGCGCTTGAGATGTCAGTGACCCGACCTGGCCCAGTGTCATGTCTAGCAGGTAAAGCAGTGGGGATGTTGAGGGATGCATAGGACCGCAAAAGGCAGGAAGAGGCCGTGGCTGGCCAGAGGCTCATGGAAAATTTTGTGGAGGCCCAAGAGGTGAGACGTCTTAAAAATTGTGTGGAGGCTAAAGAGGTGAGACCTCTTAAACCTTTTGTGGAGGCCCAAGAGGTGAGACCTGTTAAAAATTATGTGGAGGCCCAAGAGGTGAGACCTGTTAAACATTTTGGTGGAGGCCCAAGAGGTGAGACCTGTTAAACATTTTGTGGAGGCCCAAGAGGTGAGACCTGTTAAACATTTTGTGGAGGCCCAAGAGGTGAGACCCGTTAAAAATTATGTGGAGGCCCAATAGGTGAGACCTCTTAAACATTTTGTGCAGGCCCAAGAGGTGAGACGTGTTAAAAATTATGTGGAGGCCCAAGAGGTGAGACCTGTTAAACATTTTGTGGAGGCCCAAGAGGTGAGACCCGTTAAAAATTATGTGGAGGCCCAATAGGTGAGACCTCTTAAACATTTTGTGCAGGCCCTAGAGGTGAGACGTGTTAAAATTATGTGGAGGCCCAAGAGGTGAGACCCGTTAAAAATTATGTGGAGGCCCAAGAGGTGAGCCATAAATATATACATTTTTCTTATTTACGGAGCAATTCTACGGCGGTTAAGGAGGAGGAGGAGGTGGAGGAGGAAATGGCACTTCATACAGATGGCACTTCACTTTTGGCTGCTTTCCACTGTTAACCCTCTTAAACCTTTTGTGGAGGCCCAAGAGGTGGA
>ONZH01025059.1:0-27446 GCA_900303285.1 Rhinella marina | reverse complement strand
TATATAAAATTATTTTGCAAGAGAACGCACAGTTAAGGTGCCAATGAAAAGGCCTATTTTTTTATATTTCTAGGTACACAGCCGTGTACTAACAGATCAGACGGTGTGTATTAACACCACGTATATAAATTATTTTGCAGAGAACGCACAGTACAGGTGCCAATAAAAGGCCTATTTTTTTTATATTCTAGGTACACAGCCGTGTACTAACAGATCAGACGGTGTGTATAACACCACGTATATAAAAATTATTTGCCAAGAGAACGCACAGTACAGGTGCAATGAAAAGGTCTATTTTTTTTATATTTCTAGGTACACAGCCGTGTGCTAACAGATCAGACGGTGTGTATAAACACCACGTATATACAATTATTTTGCAAGAGAACCCACAGTACAGGTGCCAATGAAAAGGCCTATTTTTTTATATTTCTAGGTACACAGCGGGTACTAACAGATCAATCGGTGGTATGAACACCACGTATATGCAATTATTTTTGCAAGAGAACGCACAGTACAGGTGCCAATGAAAAAAAGGCCTATTTTTTTTATATTTCTAGGTACACAGCCATGTACTAACAGTTCAGACGGTGGGTATTAACACCACGTATATAAAATTATTTGCAAGAGAACGCACAGTATAGGTGCCAATGAAAAGGCCTATTTTTTTATATTTCTAGTACACAGCCGTGTACTAACAGATCAGACGGTGTGTATGAACACCACATTATATACAATTATTTTGCAAGAGAACGCACAGTACAGGTGCCAATGAAAAGGCCTATTTTTTTATATTTCTAGGTACAACAGCCGTGTACTAACAGTTCAGACGTGGGTATTAACACCAGGTATATAAATCATTTTGCAAGAGAACGCACAGTACAGGTGCCAATGAAAGGCCTATTTTTTTTATATTTCTAGGTACACAGCCGTGTACTAACAGATCAGACGGTGTGTATTGAACACCACGTATATAAAATTATTTTGCAAGAGAACGCACAGTACAGGTGCCAATGAAAAGGCCTATTTTTTTATATTTCTAGGTACACAGCCGTGTACTAACAGTTCAGACGGTGGGTATTAACACCACGTATATAAAATTATTTTGCAAGAGAACGCACAGTACAGGTGCCAATGAAAAGGCCTATTTTTTTATATTTCTAGGTACACAGCCGTGTACTAACAGATCAGACGGTGTGTATGAACACCACGTATATACAATTATTTTGCAAGAGAACGCACAGTACAGGTGCCAATGAAAAGGCCTATTTTTTTATATTTCTAGGTACACAGCCGTGTACTAACAGTTCAGACGGTGGGTATTAACACCACGTATATAAAATTATTTTGCAAGAGAACGCACAGTACAGGTGCCAATGAAAAGGCCTATTTTTTTTATATTTCTAGGTACACAGCCGTGTACTAACAGATCAGACGGTGTGTATTAACACCACGTATATAAAATTATTTTGCAAGAGAACGCACAGTAAAGGTGCCAATGAAAAGGCCTATTTTTTTTATATTTCTAGGTACACAGCCGTGTACTAACAGATCAGACGGTGTGTATGAACACCACGTATATAAAATTATTTTGCAAGAGAACGCACAGTACAGGTGCCAATGAAAAGGCCTATTTTTTTATATTTCTAGGTACACAGCCGTGTACTAACAGATCAGACGGTGTGTATGAACACCACGTATATAAAATTATTTTGCAAGAGAACGCACAGTACAGGTGCCAATGAAAAGGCCTATTTTTTAATATTTCTAGGTACACAGCCGTGTACTAACAGATCAGACGGTGGGTATGAACACCACGTATATACAATTATTTTGCAAGAGAACGCACAGTACAGGTGCCAATGAAAAGGCCTATTTTTTTATATTTCTAGGTACACAGCCATGTACTAACAGTTCAGACGGTGGGTATTAACACCACGTATATAAAATTATTTTGCAAGAGAACGCACAGTACAGGTGCCAATGAAAAGGCCTATTTTTTTTATATTTCTAGGTACACAGCCGTGTACTAACAGATCAGACGGTGTGTATGAACACCACGTATATACAATTATTTTGCAAGAGAACGCACAGTACAGGTGCCAATGAAAAGGCCTATTTTTTTATATTTCTAGGTACACAGCCGTGTACTAACAGTTCAGACGGTGGGTATTAACACCAGGTATATAAAATCATTTTGCAAGAGAACGCACAGTACAGGTGCCAATGAAAAGGCCTATTTTTTTATATTTCTAGGTACACAGCCGTGTACTAACAGATCAGACGGTGTGTGTATGAACACCACGTATATAAAATTATTTTGCAAGAGAACGCACAGTACAGGTGCCAATGAAAAGGCCTATTTTTTTTATATTTCTAGGTACACAGCCGTGTACTAACAGTTCAGACGGTGGGTATTAACACCACGTATATAAAATTATTTTGCAAGAGAACGCACAGTACAGGTGCCAATGAAAAGGCCTATTTTTTTTATATTTCTAGGTACACAGACGTGTACTAACAGATCAGACGGTGTGTATGAACACCACGTATATACAATTATTTTGCAAGAGAACGCAAAGTACAGGTGCCAATGAAAAGGCCTATTTTTTTTATATTTCTAGGTACACAGCCGTGTACTAACAGTTCAGACGGTGGGTATTAACACCACGTATATAAAATTATTTTGCAAGAGAACGCACAGTACAGGTGCCAATGAAAAGGCCTATTTTTTTATATTTCTAGGTACACAGCCGTGTACTAACAGATCAGACGGTGTGTATGAACACCACGTATATAAAATTATTTTGCAAGAGAACGCACAGTAAAGGTGCCAATGAAAAGGCCTATTTTTTTATATTTCTAGGTACACAGCCGTGTACTAACAGATCAGACGGTGTGTATGAACACCACGTATATAAAATTATTTTGCAAGAGAACGCACAGTACAGGTGCCAATGAAAAGGCCTATTTTTTTTATATTTCTAGGTACACAGCCGTGTACTAACAGATCAGACGGTGTGTATGAACACCACGTATATACAATTATTTTGTAAGAGAACGCACAGTACAGGTGCCAATGAAAAGGCCTATTTGTTTTATATTTCTAGGTACACAGCCATGTACTAACAGATCAATCGGTTGGTATTAACACCACGTATATAAAATTATTTTGCAAGAGAACGCACAGTACAGGTGCCAATGAAAAGACCTATTTTTTTTTATATTTCTAGGTACACAGCCGTGTACTAACAGTTCAGATGGTGGGTATTAACACCACGTATATAAAATTATTTAGCAAGAGAACGCACAGTACAGGTGCCAATGAAAAGGCCTATTTTTTTTTATATTTCTAGGTACACAGCCGTGTACTAACAGATCAGACGGTGTGTATTAACACCACGTATATAAAATTATTTTGCAAGAGAACGCACAGTACAGGTGCCAATGAAAAGTCTTTTTTTTTTATATTTCTAGGTACACAGCCGTGTACTAACAGTTCAGACGGTGTGTATTAACACCACGTATATAAAATTATTTTGCAAGAGAACGCACAGTACAGGTGCCAATGAAAAGGCCTATTTTTTTATATTTCTAGGTACACAGCCGTGTACTAACAGATCAGACGGTGTGTATTAACACCATGTATATAAAATTATTTTGCAAGAGAACGCACAGTACAGGTGCCAATGAAAAGGCCTATTTTTTTTATATTTCTAGGTACACAGCCGTGTACTAACAGTTCAGATGGTGGGTATTAACACCACGTATATAAAATTATTTAGCAAGAGAACGCACAGTACAGGTGCCAATGAAAAGGCCTATATTTTTTATATTTCTAGGTACACAGCCGTGTACTAACAGGTCAGACGGTGGGTATTTACACCTGGTATGCAAAAAGGGTATTGCAGGCACACAGAACCCAGAACACTAGAGCCAAATAAACTGTATTTAAAAAAAAAAAAAAAATTCACAGCCGTATACTAACAGAAGATCAGATGGTGCATATACACACTAGGTATATAACAGGGTTTTGCAGCCAAAAAGAATGCAGAACAGTAGTGCCAAATATAGTTTGGTACTTAGCAGAGCACCTAATACACCACTAATGCCTCTCTCTGTCCCTACTCCAGCAGCTATCCCTGAATACAGCAGCCGTTCTCTGCAGAGTGTATATTGTAGTAAAGCTATCACTGTACTGCACTATAGTAGCCCTGATAAGGGCTTTTAATCACGCTCTTGCCTGTCCTTTTCAACAGCTAAAACCTCTCTCCCTTCTCCAGCCTCTGTCCCTGACTAAGTTCACGCAGCATATGCGAACGAGCAGGAAGAGCTGAGTTTTTAATATTCGAGGTCACATGGTTTTTCCAGCCAATGCATGTAGACGCCGTTTTCGCGCTGCCAGCGTGCTCCGCGGGCCTGTCATACCCCCCCTGCATGGTGATTGGTGGAAAAAGAGCGCCAGGGAAGGTGGGAGGGGAAACGAATTCTAAGTGCGCCATCGCCGTTATACTCGATTGAAATCGAGTATGCCGAATAGCGTAGTATTCGATCGAATACCGGCTCGATCGAACACTACTCGCTCATCTTTAATTATTAATTATAAAATAATAGACAATCAAAAAAAAATTTAACATTTTTATCATACTTACTGCCTGAGTTCCATAATCGGCCTCAAGAATTTTAAATGCTCCATATATAGATACGTTTTTTTTTAGAGAGAACCATCCCCACTTCTTTTTTTCATATTCATTTCTCGACGAAATTGGTCTCTACATGAATTCCATCGATTTTTTATTTTAGAAACTGGAATAAAAAAAAAAATAATTGCTATGCAACCACTTGCTTAGTACTTTTATTATCTGCCATGCATAAATATGGTTTTTTTGAAAGTGAACCGTCTCCACTTCTCTTTTTCATATTAAGTTCACGTCTAAATTGATCACAACATGAATTCCACCGGTGTTTTAGTTTGGATGCTACAAAAGAAAATGTAAAAATTATTTAATTACAAATTTTTTACACACAAAAAAAAATTTAGGCAGCAGAACATAGATATTGCTATGCAACAGTATGTAAAGTACATTTATTATCTGCCATGCATGAAAATATTTGCTAGGCCAAAATATATTCATGCATAGGTAGCAGTACATAGGTGTTGCTATGCAATCACTTGCCAAGTATATTTTATTATCTGCCATTCATGAAAATATTTGCTAGGCCTAAATATATTCATGCATAGGCAGTAGTTCATAGGTGTTGCTATGCAACCACTTGAAAAGTACAATCATGTACTGAAGCATATATATCCTTATATTCAGATAAAATTAAAAGTACTTAGCAAGTGGTTGCATAGCAACACCTATGAACTGCTGCCTATGCATGAATATATTTCGGCCTAGCAAACATTTTCATGCATGGCAGATAATAAAAGTACTTAGCAAGTGGTTGCATAGCAACACCTATGAACTACTGCCTATGCATGAAAATATTTTGGCCGACAAAAGTTATGACCGTTTAATTAGCTAAAAGTTGCATAGCAATGCACCTCTGTACAGCAGAATATATATACTAGTATACTGCTGCACAGAGATGTCTTACAATGCAAATATTCTATAACAAAATATATTACAAAACTACTACTCCATTCTGCACAGCATGGTGGGAGCAGTAGTTTTATAACATACAAATAAACACAGGCTAGCCTGCTATACTATATTTAAATTTATCATAACATAAATATAGTCATACATGTTCATAAAAGTTAATACTCACTCATATTATGTCGCTTTTTCCCGTCCGTCTTTGCCCAGTCCACACCATAAATTTCAGCACCAATTTCCTCCCACGAACGGTCTTTTTTAATCTGTCATGGTAGGAGTCTTGTCTACTGTCCCATAAATTAGGCCTTTCTTGAATCAACACTATTAATTTCTCTACATCCATACTCATGGCTGCACCAACTTCTGCTCATAAATTATGGCTGCAATAAGTTCTGGTCAAAACCAGTTCTGCCTGGGCATATATGGTTCTCAGAGGGCTGGACTTTTTTTTTTTTTCCTGGAACGGAATCCGCAATTGCGGATGGCATACGGATGACATGCGGATGCCTTCCGCAAGTCATCCGCATTTAATGAGGATCCATAGACTTTCATTGTGCTACAGACCGCAAATTGCAGATAGGAATAGGACAGGATGATTTCTTTTTTCGGACAGACCCATTGAAATGAATGGATCCGCGCGCAAAAAAAAAAAAAAAGGACGTGTTATTGGAACCTTAGACTGAATACTGTACCAACTTTTCAGTTGATAGCAGGACAAACTATTTATGGGTTCCACAGCTTGTGAAGGTTGAGTGTTCTCATTTACTGATAAATATCCTAAAGATTGTGATAAATAGAACAAGAATACAGGATTTATTATTACTCTTTAATTTGTCAGCCTGTAACTTATTTTGTCAGCTTCTGCTCTTAACTGGGACATGACCGGTATAACGGATCAGTTTTCAAACCTTGTCAGATCCTGTAGACTTATAATTGGATCAGTTGAGGTCTGCAGACTACACTATTCTTGCTGTCAAAGACACCAGATGGAATGTAACACGACACTGATATGAACAAAGCCTTAGACATAGATTATTCTTGTCATGTTCTTAACTGTTATCTCTTTCTGGTAGATCCCTGCAATCCCTGCTGTCCGGATCCCTGCCGGGACCAAGGAAGCTATTGCTGTGATAAATGAAGATGTTACTCCTTCGAATGCAGTTTGGAATTTGTTTCTCCTTGGTTACAACATCTTATATGATTATTTTATTTATTAATTTAATTATCTTAAATTCAGTTTCTTTTGCTGTTTGTAAAACATTCTGCTACTAAATAAAATGTTAGTTTTCTTGTGAATTTTTTCTATTTTTTTTTTTTTAATATCAAATCATTAGTGAAAGAGAAACTCAAAATTCTGGATCAGGGATGCCCAACCTGCGATCCTCCAGCTGTTGCAAAACTACGACTCCCAGCATTCCCGGACAGCCTACAGCTATCAGCCTACAGCAAGGCATGGTGGGAGTTGTAGTTTTACAACAGTTGGGGGGCCGCAGGTTGAGCATCCCTGTTCTGGATCATCTGGCACAGGTCTCTAAATTATGAATCTTAAAGTGCTCTCATTTGGTACAATCAATACTTTGGTGCAAAAGTATTGCAGAAACATTGCTCACATCCTGTATTCTTTATATTCATAACAGAGATGAATGAACCAGTTAAATAGAAGTGTAATTTGACCTGTATTTTCTTCTATTCTGATAAGGTAGAATCAGAACTTCGTTTCAAAGTTAGATTAGGGTTCCGAACTTGACCCGAACAACGAATTCCATTGAAGTCAATGGGGAACCGAACTTTGGGGCACTAAAATGACTGTAAAAAAGTCATATATATAGCTAGAGGGCTGCAAAAGCCTCTAAATTGAGCGCAAAATCAGTACTATTGCTCTGCAAACAAATGTGGATAGGGAAATGACTTTAAATAATGCAAAATACATAAAAATAAAAAAATAACAATCTTGAACCAAGAGGCGGAGGTCCAAATGGAGTAGGAAGTTGAGGATGCTGTGGACATGACAGTGTTGTGGTAGAAGCAGCGGAGGCGGGGGAGGAAGCCAACACTTTTTCTGTTTGTTTTTTTTCCATGTGTCCGTCAATTCTGTGTCAGGTTGCTAAGGGCCACGGAGTGACAGTTTGGTGCTTGTATGTCCTGGGTTGAAACGGAGTAAAAAAAATGTGTCTCAGTTATAGATCTCACACGTCCCCTATCTGCGGACTATATATTAAAATAATTTTTTTCCTACTACAGTAAGATGGATGTCAAAGGGGTGTTCTAAATTTAAAAAAATTACCTGAGTGTCACAGACACAGAAGAATTTCGTCTCCCACAATAGTTAGACGGATGAAGGGGGTGTTCCTAATTTTTTTAAATAATTCAAGTCTTTCACACACACTCCACAGAAGAATTTCCTCTCCCACATTAAATGGGTTCAAAATGGGTTATAATATTAAAATTTTAAACCACACTGGAGTACAACAATGGCTAGGTGCGCCTGGTATACTTCTTTACTCTGCCAATATAAGGCATAATAATCTTGAGCTTCAAGGCAGAGGTCCCAGTCAGTGGCATAGCTATAGTGGTCACAGCGGTCGCAGTTGCGACCGGGCCCCTAAGCCAGGGGGGCCCCCGAGGGCACCCCCTTGCCACTTGCAGGGCCGCACCGCAAATTAGGCAAGGTGCGGCACGGCCCTGCACACAGTTGGGGGGCAACGGCGGCAGCATGTCAGAGGGAGATGAGCGCTTCCATTGTGGAAGCGCTTATCTCCATAGTCATCTGTTTCGCCGTCCTCAGGACGCCGTCCTATCAGAGGCTGGCTCAGGCGGCGCGGGACACAGGCCGGAAGAGGCCTGCATTGCATCCATGCCAGCTCAATTTGAGGTAAGTATAAGTGTTGTTGTTTTTTTTATTGGAGCAATCACGGACCGGAGCTCTATGGGGGCACTTGTTACTGGCACATGGGGGCACTGGGGGCATTTGTTACTGGCACATGGGTGCACTGGGGGCATTTGTTACTGGCACATGGGTGCACTGGGGACATTTGTTACTGGCACATGGGGGCACTGGCGGCATTTCTTACTGGCACTGGGGACATTTCTTACTGGCACATGGGGCACTGGGGGCATTTCTTACTGGCACTTGGGGGCATTTCTTACTGGCACTTGGCACTGGGGGGCATTTCCTACTGGCACATGGGGGCACTAGGGGCATTTTTACTGGCACATGGGGCACTGGGCATTTCTTACTGGCACATGATTTGGGGGCATCTAAGGGGGTGGGGACACTTTTTACTGGCACATTATTGGGGGAAAATTTGGGGGGCACTTCTGGCACATTATTGGGGCACTTTGTACTGGCACATTATTGGGGGCACTATGGGGGCACTTCTTACTGGCACATTATTGGGGGGCTCTATGGGGGCACGTCTTACTGGCACATTATTGGGGGGCACTATGGGGGCACTTACTGGCACATTATTGGGGGGCACTATCAGAACACTTCTTACTGGCACATTATTGGGGGCACTTCTTACTGGCGCATTGGAAGTATTACTTCTGGGGCACAGAGGGGACATTAGTACTGTTGGGGGCACTATTACTAATAAGTGCACTCTGGCAGAGAATTATTAGTTGGGACTTTGGGAGCACTATTACTGTGGGGAGCACCCTGGTACAGTATCAGCATAGCGCAGTTATTTCTGGGGGGACGTTATGCTTACACTATTACTGTCGGGGACACTATTTGCTGGGCGCAGTTATTTTAGGACATGGTGTGCCAATAATTATTAAAGGGCACTATCTGTGTGGTACTAGTGGCACAGTACTGGGGGTGGTAGGATGATTTGTCCAGAAGACGGGAGGATGATGGAAAAGTAATAAACTAAGATTTTTTTCTGTGAAACTGCAGAGATGAGAAATGGGTGAAAAATGGCGTCTGGTCTGAAAGGAGAAGATGAGGAAAGAGAACATCTACATCAGAGGAGACGTCACTGGATGTACGAGGAATGGGGCGCTGTATTAGGCTACATTCACACGAACGTTGTGTTTTGCAGTCTGCAAATTGTGGATCCGCAAAAAAAAAAAAACGGATGATGTTCCGTATGGCATCCGTTTTTTTTGTGTATTCACTGTAACAATGCTTATCCTTGTCCGCAAAACGGACAAAAATAGGATTGGACATACAGATGCGGACAGCACACATTTTTGCTGACCCATTTAAGTGAATGGGTCCGCATCTGAGTCGCAAAATATGCGGTTCGAAGGCAGCAAAAACAACTGTTGTGTGAATGTAGCCTTACCCTGTATGTTCTGTAGTGATATACGTAATGTTAGGAGGGAAAAGGTTAGGGTGAGAATTTGGCATGGGGGGGGTCAATTTTTGACTTGGCGGCAGAAAAGCTAGGTGCACCAGCGCTGAAGGGAAGGGGGGGGGTCCCAAGCTGAACTCTTGTACCAGGGCCCATGAGCCTTTAGCTACGCCCCTGGTCCCAGTGGAGGAGAAGGAGGACATGGCAGTGCAGGCAAAAGAGGAGGAGGAAGGGGACAGCTTTTAAAATAAAATAAAAAAAATTTTTTTTGTTTGGGGAAGCCCCAAAACATTAGGAAATAGAACAGAGAACGCACAAACTGTGCTGGAATACAACAATGGCTATGTGCGCCCGGTATACTTCTGTACTCTGCCAATATAAGACATAATAATCTTGAGCCTGGAGACAGAGGTTCCAGTGGAGGAAGAGACGGACATGGTGGTGCAGGCGGAAGAGGCGTATGTGGTGGTGCAGGAAGAAAAGGCGGAGGAGGACACAAACTTTTTGTTTGTTTGTTTTTTGGTTTGTGGAGGCCCCGAAACATTGGGAAATAGCAAAGAGAATGTACAAACTGCGCTGGAGTATAACAATGGCTAGATGTGGCTGGTATTCCTCTCTACTCTGGCCGGACAAGTCCTGTGGGATCCATGCCTGGTTCATTTTAATGAATGTGAGCTTGTCCACGTTGGCTGTGGACAGGCGGATGCGCCTGTCCATAATCACCCCCCTGCTAAACACACGTTCAGACAATACACTTGACGCCCCACCAGGCATGCCAGCGCCTCCAAGGCATAAAGGGCAAGCTCAGGCCATGTGCCCAATTTGGAGACCCAGAAGTTAAAAGGGGCAGACCCATCAGTCAGTACGGCACCAACCACTCATTGGTCTGTTCTTCCATGCCCACCCACAGCTTCTGCACGGTGTGGGGCCTTTCCCCAAAACATTTGAATTTCAGAAATGCCTGCTGTCATTTCCCCCTGGCTGTGCTGAATTTGGTGGTGCAGGTCTTGCGCTGACATGATGAGGATGTGGTAGAGGAGGGAGTAGGAAGAGGAGGCGTCCAGCAATCTTCGGTGGCAGTAGGACATGCACCAAACCGCTGTCCACTTCAGGCCCAGCCACCACTACATTTATCCAGTGGACAGTTAGGGAGATACAGCGTCCCTGCCCATACTTACTGGTCCACGTGTTGGTGGTTATGTGGACCTTGCCAATGATGGCATAGCGCAGCACACACCTGATTTTTTTCTGCCACTTGTTTGTGCAGGGCAGGGATAGCCCACCTTGAAAAGTAGCGGTGGCTGGGAAAAACATACCGTGGGACAACTGCCGTCATTACATTTTTAAAACTGTCCGTCTCCACCAGACGAAATGGCAGCATTTCAAAAGGCCAGCAGTTTTGAAATGCTGGCATTCAGGGCCAGGGCTCCCAGGTGGGTAGGGGGTACTTCCTCTTTCTCTCCAGTGTTTGGGGGGATGGACAGCTAAACGCTTCCATGGGACAGTGTGGAGATGCTTGGTAACTGTGACACTTGGGGTGGTGTTGCTGCCACATCCTTTTTTTGCGGGGTGACAGGTGCCACTGTCGCTCCAGAGGAGAAGGAAGAGGCGGAGACTGCAGTAGAAGAGGGAGCAGGAGGATCCTCTGATCTTTTGTGGTTCTTGAAGTGTCTACTCCACTGCAGCCCATGCTTTGTGGTTAGATGCCGGATCATGCAGGTGGTGCTCAGGTTGAGAACATGTATGCCTTGCTTCAGGCTCTGACTGTACAGCGTGCAAACCACCAGGGTCTTGTCATCAGCATATTGCCTGAAAAACTGCCACGCCAGGGAACTCCTTTGCACTGGCTTTGGTGTGTTTTGTCTCTTGGTGCATTGGGCAGTAGCAGGCGTACTGGCTGGGGGACAGCTGCTCTGCTTTTGCACCCTACTCCCTGTTTTGCTGTGCGGCTGGCGCTGCATGTCCCCCTCCTCTTCCTCCGAATTGCACATGTCACTGGCATGTCCTGGATGCCATGTTAGGTCTAGGACCTCATCATCCTCCCCATCATAAAGTAGAACTGGCTTAGTTGCCCATAGCAACCAATCAGATTCCACCTTTCATTTTGGACAGCTCCTTGAAATGAGGAATCTGATTGGTTGCTATGGGCAACTAAGCCAGTCCTACTTTACACCAGTTTGATAACTGACCCCCAGCTATGTTATAATTTAGTAAAGATGTTCAGAATGTTTATCTTCTTAAACATGATTATGTGTCACTATCATTTTAGTTAACCTATTCATATGATAAAAACTGTTGGAATTAAAATGTTGTTTAATTACAAACAAATGTTTGCACATAATCATCATACATAATGACTACACATGCAATAATCATACACTGCAAATATGTTAGACATGTTATCTCTGCAAATTTCAACACTGCTATCATGATTATGTGATTTTTAATCTGGTTTTATTGCAGTCAGGTGTACATTTAAAACGTTATAAAAGTTTCTGTGACCAAACATATGAGGAATGTATCCTGATTCTAGCTCCACTATATAAACAGATCAGCATTAAATGCAACATCATTGGAAAGACTCTCCAACTCTTTACGTTCTCTGAAAGTTGAGAACATCTTTAAAAGAATCTAACCATGTCTGGAATCAAAGGAGGACCATGTGGCCAAAAAATCAAGTGTCAAGATCCTTGCAAGAATCCATGCAAAGACCCCTGCCAGAAAGTGCCCATCTGTGTTGATCCATGCCAAGACCGTAAGTAATTACTTCACAAGCCCCAACTTTTTTCATTTACCCAGATGCTAATATATACAGTAGATCCAGCATATAGTGAAACTTGATGTATACTATAGTAATTTTACCATCAAAGAAAAAGATTAAAAGTTCAAGCACACACCTGTATGTACGTTTGACAATGTTATGACAAAATTAAGATTATTAGTATTCACCTACGGTAGGTTCCCATGCTGCTAGTAAACCTATGTGTTACCAAGGGAGAATTGTCCGTTCAGTTATCTTATGTTAATGTTATTCTATGTTTTCAGCATGTAAAGCAGGACTTCAGTATCATGGCTCTCACCATCATCAAGGTAACCATGGTCAATACTACCATCTCTACAAACAAGGTAATTTTGCATCACTTTAACGTAAGCTATGTAGATTGGGGAAAAAATTGACTGTTATTGTAAGGCTAGTTTCACACTAACACTAACATCATATGGCAAGCTGTTCCAGCAGAGGAATATACTGCCGGAGTTCATTACATCCGGCATAGCCGCAAATTGCTGGAGCACCGCCAAGCCCCACTGAATATTATGGGACACAACAGGGATCTGCCCTGTTTCCGGCATTAGTGCTGAGATTTGGCCAGATAAATACCGCTGCCAATACCAATACTAACCCATTATAGTCAATGAGCTCTGGCGGGGAAAGATGGTATACAGCTATGCTGGATACAATGAATTACGGCAGGCTGCTCCTCTGCCGGAACAGCCTGCTCGATGAAGTTAGCTGTAGTGTGAAACTAGCCTAAACAATTCTTTGCAATATAAAATCAGAAACATGTATAATAATGCCTTCACACTTGGTAGCTTTTGTTGCAATAAAGTTTGCATCTGAAGATCAGATTCATTTATCTGAATGAGGCTGTTTTAGTGGCTAGCGCCTTGATTTCTTTAAAGGGGTTTTCCGAGATTTTGATACTGATCACCTGTCCTCAGGATAGGTCATCAGTATCTGATCGTGGGGGTCTAACACCCGAGACCCCCGCCAGTCACCCGCCTGAGAAGGCATCGGCACTCCTGTGAGTGCTTACCAAGAACAGCGTCATACATTGCATAGCGGCTGTGTTTGGTATCGTGCTCAGCCTCATTGAAGTAAATGGGGATGAATGCGATACCAAGCACATGCGCTATACAATGTACGGTGATGTGCTTTGTAACCTGCAAGATGGCTGCTGCGATCACAGGAGCACCAGTGTCTTCTCAAACCCCAGATTGGTGGGGGTCCCATGTGTCGGATTCCCACCAATCAGATACTGATGGGAATGGGTCATCAGTTTCAAAATCTTGGAAAACCCCTTTAAGCCCCATTTAGGTGAATGGAACTGATATTTAGTTGCATACATTTGTGTGACAAAATCTACTGCTTTTGAAGGTAGACAAGCTATGATACTGAAAAGCACAATGCACGGTCACACTACCATTATATTCTCTGTTCTTAACGGAGCTATGTCTGAAAAGAAGGGTAATTTTCCAAGCGGAACTGGTCATGGCAGATCTTATTAATAATGGAGTCCGTTTGTTTTTCAGTTTCTCAAATCAAGAATAGCTTTGTAGACTATGACACTATGACTGTACCATGAAAATACTGGAATCCTGAAAACATGGAAAAAAAAGGACAGCACCTTATATATACACCGTAGATTATGTGTGCCACCTTCTAACATGTGATCTCTTTCCTGACAGATCCTTGCAATCCATGCTGTCCTGATCAATGTTGTCCTGACCCTTGCCAGGACCAAGGAAGCTACTGCTGTAATAAATGAAGATGTTATTCCTTATTAAATTTGATATGTCTATCTCCTTGCTCACAAGTTCTTGTACATCTGTTTCTTTTTATTAACTCGCTTTACATTCAGTCACTTTTGCCATTTTTATGCTATTAAATAAAATATGACTTTGCATCTGAACCATTTCCATTATTTTTTTTTCATCTAATGATAAGTGAAAGAGAAATGCTAAATTCTAGATTATCTATTCTAGAAAAAGAGTAATTGGTAAGCACAATATTTTGTGATGGTATTCCAAAATTTTGGAGAAATATAATAATAATAATAATAATAGAATACATTGCTCACACATATTTGGTTTTAAGTTGACTTATGATCACTAATTCTATTGGAGAGGCAAATGTCCAAGGTTGGCACTACACCTAAAAAATACTGACATCCGTGGAGAATTAAATGGTGGAGACATGTGCTTTAGCCCCTGGTGCTCTGCATATACCACAAGTCCCAACATAAAAAATCCATAAAAACAGGAATAGGATCTCCAAGACTGATAGAACATGTTAAAAAGGAGCATGGAGGCTCAGGGGAGATACTCACTTATGCTGGTATTGAAGTGATAGGGCCACTCAGAAATGGAGGAGATCGCCACAAAAAATTACTCCAGAGGGAAGCATCATGGATAATGAGAACAAATGCCATGGGACATTTGGGACTGAATGATAAGAATGACCTTGCAGTGTTTTTGTAATAAGATAGTAGAACTGTTATTTGTTTTTAATGTGTTGTTGTTATATCTGTCTCTATGGTGATGATGCCGGGCGCTGCATAAGTGACGGGCAGCGCGCCGACGTCATCACATCGTGGCCAGATGAAGCGAAACGGCCGTCGCCGCGTCTACACTGAGCATGGTGCCCGCTATAGCGGTGAGTGTTTTATACATTTAAATTGCTGAAATAAAGAAGAAGCAAAAGAAGCCCGGTGAGTGCCGCATTATTTATCTCTTAAGATTGATTATGATCACTAATATCAGACTTCAGAGTTATGTTTGCATAGGTCCCAACTAGAGATGAGCGAATCATAGAAAATTTGCTTCGGCGAATGTTCGACGAATTTATGACAAGATTAGTTCTTAATACGAATTTATTCGGTTGAATTTACGTTAAAAAATAATCGTTGTTTTGCGAACATTCCTACACAAATTACGAACATACAGCCAGCGTTGTTAAAAGTACGCAATACGTAAGCATTAGCGTACAAAAGTGCGTACGAATCCTTAGCGTACTATTGACTCGTGATTGCGTCATACGCACAAAGCTAGGCCGCGGCGTACAGTCCTCAGAGGCAGTCCATATGAGGTAGAAAAGTAAGGTGCTCACTGCCAGCTATCCAGCTAAGTGCATAATTTACTAAAAACACCGTACAATAAGTGCATAATAGGACACATTCCAGTACTGGAAAAAGAATACACACAAAGGGCTAAAGAACTTGAACATTGCTGAACCAGTAAAAACAGTGTAGCTAAAATACAGCAAAGGCATAATTATGCAAACATTTTAGTGCAATCAATTTCACATTTGCAAGCATAAAAGCATATACGTTTGAGTCTCTCCTCGAGTGGTGGCTGCTTGATAATAAAACACTGGAACACATGAGGAAATTTTGTAATCCAAACAGGTAACGTGTAATCCGCATGGATACTATAAAATAGCAGCAAATAGAGAACCCTTTTTGCAAAGGGGCTCCCAAATTACCTGAGAAGGGGGGAAAAAGGAAAATAGGCGCACTTAGGCGCAACTGGGAATTTTCTGCAGAATGGGGGGTGGGGGAGTCCTGACAGCCATGTCCATCTGGGTGAGAGTCAAACAGGGGGCAATACAAACTAAACAAAAAAAGTGCCAACTAGCTCTCACCCGCCAAGTGCAGTCCATGGTGTGGCTCCCATAGGTCCTCTTGAAGTGTCCTTGACACAGCCAGTAGTTGGGTCCCTTAGATGAGGGACCTGAAGTCCTCCTCGCTTGAGCTGCTACTGAAGCACATCAGAGGATGCTCCTGCCTCTTGTAGGCCACGCTTGCTGCCGTGGTGGAACTCCACTGCCCTCTTCTTCCGGAAGTCGGACTTGACCGGGTCTGGGTGGTGGTCACGCTGGTGAGCGCTGCAGCCACTTGCGCTTTTCCGGATCCTCCTGCCGGGACAGCAGGACTCCTGGCTGCAGCGGTTTCCGGCAAGGTTGCATCCAGGGAAGAAACCCCAGCTCCCTTGGCTACTGCTGGCTTCATCTTCCACGGTAGTTGGTATTGGTGGATCACCGTGGATTGAAATGTAAATGATGAAGTTGTCAGCTGACCCAGCTGAAAGGACTGTGATGATGGTGGTGGCAGTCCAGGTATCAAAGGCTCCGGCTGTGGCTTTTCCCTGACCTGGAGGACGCCATCTGGTGACTCCTGAAGGCAGCGCATGCGTCCTGGAACTGGTGGTTCATCCGGCCATACTTCTGGTTCCAATGTAGGTACCAGGGACTCAGAAAGTAGCAAAGGGGCCTTTCAGGGACGCAATGGGGGTATACTCCACCTGATCCCCCACATGGTTGTGATGAGGCTGGGGCAGATACGGCTGTTTAAATGATCTGCGGCCCGCGAAGTACACCTTACCGTCCTCGTCATCTGCCAGGAAGCCAGAGCCTCGCTCGACCGAAAACCACAGGACAGTTCCCTTTTGGCGCTCCAATGTAGGATCTCCTGGCCTAGAATAGTCCAGTATCTGGATGACCCAGTCCTCCACGGCATTCTTGTAGTCCCAGAGGGTCTACGCGTGGGCAGTCACCGATGCTGGCACAATCGGGCTCTGCCTTATGTAAGGTGTTGTTGATCTCCTCCTGGGCAGCGAAGTGGATGCTCCAGCCGCCTCCGCCGCACACAGGAGTCACACCAGCCGCCTCACGACGAACCGCCTCATGATGAACAGCAATCTCAGCAGCCGGTAAGGAGAATAAGGGCACTGAAGCTGGGTTTCTCATCTTGAGTTCAGAGTGTGACCCTGATGTCTGGAGTGGGCGGTGGTTCGAGGAACTCGTTCCCAAAGACCATCTGGTTCCAGTTCGGACGCAGCTCTTTAGCCATGCTTGCTGTACTGATCAGTGTTCAGCGCTGGTCTAAACTGGCTCAGAGGAGGGTGTAGTACTGAGGGAGGAGTCTTCACTCCCTATACGTGCAAATAGTTAGATTCCGGTGGGCCGGGCTGTTTTTTTCCAGTTCTGAGGGGGGCGTATCTTTACTTTCCTGCTCTTGTAGGGGTGTATCGTCATTTTCTCACTTCACGAAGAATGCGTACGTTTCGTACGTAGCGTACGTATCATTAGCGTTCAAAATTTTACGAAAATTTACGAATAATATGAAGCAAATCTGAAAAAATTCGGATTTGCTTCGGAGTAGAAAATTTGTAAGAATCAATACGAATCTATGAAGCAGCGAATAGATTCGCTCATCTCTAGTCCCAACCCTCCTGGATCAGGTGGAACAGTCCTGGTTTTTCACCACTGTCCGCCGACCCAGTTGGTTACCTGCTTATCTTGCTATGTCCACCTTGCCCTTAGTAAGAGTGTTCTGCTAATGGCTGATAACAGCTGAAGGACCTGTCGACATATCATCATGTGATCAGTGAAGCAGGGGAGGAGCTCTGCAATTGAGAAGTGGTGATGAAGGACCTGTGATGACATCATCATGTGATCAGTGCAGGAGAGGCAGAATTCAGCAAAGGAAAAAGGAAAGAGGGACACTATGTGCGGCGCGCGTACATTTTTTTGTACTAGGCCACGTCTCTAACTCCACCCAAAAATAATGAAACACCTAATCCAACAACATGTCCTACTGCCACTATTCTTTGGCCGTTAAAGAAACAGCCATGTGACCAGCCTCATAGACTTTAATTGGTTATAAAAATGGCAGTGTGACGACAACATGTCAGGAGGAGGACCAGAGTGAGGTTAATTTTTTAGGTTAAAAAATTAGGGGTGAGGGCCTGCTGGTGAACCTCTTAAATATTTAAAGGCAAGACAGCCTAATAAGCAGTTTGATATGATGGAGGAAGAGGACGAGAAGAGGAAGGGGTTCATGGAAATACATTGTATTCAATACACCTTAAAACCCACATTTAAAGTTCCTTTATGTTCAGCCGCTTTCCTCTGGTGGGGTAGCGAAGTCAGGGGCAATCCACACCTTGTTCATTATGATTAGCGTCAGTATTTTCAGTTGACAGGCGGATGCGCTTATCAGTTATTATGGCCCCAGCGGCACTAAATAACCGCTCCGACAAAACACTGACGGCAGGGCAGGCCAGCACCTCCAAGGCGTAGAGCGCCAGTTCGTGCCACGTGTCCAGTTTAGACACCCAATAATTATAAGGCACAGAGGGATCACTGAGGATGTTGACATTGTCAGCTAGGTACTCCTTTACCATTTTACAAAACTATTCCCTCCTAGTTGTGACACTAGGCCGCTTATCAGCACCTTGAGAAACCGCTGAACCACTAAGTTGAAGCAGTTGTTTGGCCTGAGGGAGACTGCTGTTCGTCCTTCCTGTTGGAGGAACAGGTAGACTCATTCCTGTCATTAGTTCCAGGGTCCTATAGGGTCAGTTTGGTTTAGGTTCCTGTATATGAACTCACCTACATTTGAGGCCTGTTCATACTGGTAGTCAGTCAGGATTAGAGTCAGGGTTTCCTTTAGGAAGAGTCCATCTTCCTTCCTTAGTTTCCAGGCCTAATCTCCTTTCCCTCCTACGCTCTGTGTGGTTTTCCCCCACAGCTGAGTGTGACAGTATGTGTGTGAGCTTGCCGAGCTCCAAAGCCACCACAAAGTTGCGGCCGTTATCAGACACAACCACGCCTGGTTTTAGGTTGAATGGCGAGAGCCACAGATCAGCCCGGTCCCTTATACCCTGCCACATCACTGTGGCGGTGTGTTGTTTGTCACCTAAGCAAATAAGTTTCAGCACAGCCTGTTGCCACTTCCCCACCGCTGTGCTAAACTGCTTCCAGCTACTGACTGATGTCTGACTGGTGCTGCAAGATGAGAATTCCTAGATGGAAGTGGTGGAGGAGAAGGAGGGGTTGCAGCCGCTAATGTAGGTGGTTATAGAAAATCACGCACAAGCCTGCATCCATCTCTTCACATGCGTTTGACTGAAAAAGGTCTAAATGACCGAAACGTCTCAACAAAAACGCAATATTCATATACCTCTTACTACATTTATATTCTTCAGAGCTGTAAATCAATTAATGACTCACAAGCTCCCACTGGGACCTTGTTCCAAATAAAACCTTAATTGCATGTAATCCAAGAGAGTGCGTGATTTTCTATAACCACAAGTGTTTTGAGAATAATTTCTCGTTGATCACAGCACCCCACTCTACTCAAGGAGTGCATTCTCCTCATAATTCAGTTAATGTAGGTGGTGGCGGAAATCCTGATGGAAGTAGGGCCCGCAATCCTTTGTGTCGGTAGCACCTGTGTCATCCCAGGGTACGACTCGCTCCCAGCCTCCACAACGTTCACCCAGTGTGCCGTCAGGGAAATGTAGCGTCCCTGGCCAGAAGCACTTGTCCATGTGTCAGTCGTTAAGTGGACCTTCCCAGTAACTGCATTGGTCAGGGCACGGGTTATGTTACGGGACACATGCTGGTGTAAGGCGGTGAGGGCACACCGGCAAAAATAGTGGTGGCTAGGTACTGAGTAACGTGGGACAGCCACCGCCATTAGACTGCGAAAAGCCTCAGTGTCCACAAGCAACATTTTCAGCGCCAGCAATTTGTAAAGGTGTGCATTTAGTGTTATGGCCTGTGGGTGGGTGGCTGGGTATTTGCACTTTTGTTCAAAGGCCTGGGGTATGGACATCTGTACGCTGCGCTGGGACACAGACGTGGATGTGCTCACTGATGGTGCTTGCGAGGGTCCAGGTGCAGGGGGGAGGCATCTGGGCCTGCGCCTTGGCTAGCACATAACACAGGGAAGAGGAGGCAATGGTGTGACCCGCAGACACCAATTGTGGATCCAGGCGCCTGGCCCACCTATTAGGGTGCTTTGCTGCCATGAAGATCATGCTGGTGGTGGTCAGGTTGCTAGTGTTCATGCCCCTGCTCATTTTGGTATGGCACAGGTTGCAAATGACAATTCTTTTATAGTCCACACTTGCTGGTGTGGCCTGCCTTCTCCCTTTTGCCACCCCACCGCCTCTTCCAGCCTGTTGCGGTGCTGCACATCCCTCCCCCTCTGTACTGCTGTCCTCGCTCAGCTTGCCTCCCTCCCATGTTGGGCCAGTGATTTCATCGTCCACTACTTCCTCTTCGGGAAGGAATTTTTTCCCTTAAAGTGAGGAATATTGGCTTCTACCTCACAGGGGTTTTTTGCCTTCCTTCGGATCAACTTGCAGGATAACAGGCCCAACTGGATGGACAGATGTCTTTTTTCAGCTTTATAAACTATGTTACTATGTTACTTCTTCACTCTGGTCCTCATCCTGACAAGTTGACGTTCAGTGCTGCTGACATTCAAAAACATTTGGGGTGAGGGTCTGCTGCTGATATGGCCGCCTAAAACATTAGGGGCAAGTGCCTGCTGCTGATCTGACCGTCTAAAACATTAGGGGCGAGTGCCTGCTGCTGAGCTGACTGTGTAAAACATTAGGGGTAAGGGCATGCTGCTACTTGCGCTTTACGTACAAGTAAATATATGTTTCCTAACAATATTTCCTCTAAAATCAATGTTGTCTTGGGTTTTGGGGGGAAATTTTTGTCATTCCGTAAAAGTGGCGTAATACTCGGACATCATCGTTAACAGCAGCGACTTCGGTGTCTATGATGCATCCAGACATCCTCCCCATGCTGTTCCATAACCATTTCAGAGGTGTTTCCACCATTTTCTCACGTTTCACTATCAACCAGACACCCTCCCCTCTGCAGAGCAGGGGATGCCTGGTCTTCTTCCATAGACTTCCATTATACTCTGGTGCTTGGCCGAGCACTCGAGCACCACCTAGTGTTCGGCCAGAGCACCCGAGCATCGGGGTGCTCAATCATAACTAAACGTGAGCCTTAGATTCTAGTATGCACAAGCTTCCTAAACTAAAATAGACCCTCAGACAGATTGGTAACTTTGCACAGACTGAAGAAAAAAAAACTTCCAATGGTAAAAATTTGTTACAAAAAATGTTATAAGACCATAGCTTAATGTCAATGCAACATCAGCTGAGCAATGGACACAGCGCCGGGAACTGCCGACTTGACAATTTCCTGCCATAGGGCACCCAAACTAATGGCATAAATAGTGGCCAAACTCGAGGGGATAGAAAAAAATGAGGCAGTGATGATGCTTTGGAAAAAGTACAGTATGTAGCCACTTCCACTTCTGTGAGGACAAGTCCTCTAAAAAGAAATTTTCCATTGTGAACTGAATAGTATTTTCATATGCATGTATCTGGTGTCAGTGGGTAACCTATAGGAAGTTCTGCCCTTATTGTAACTAGTCATACACAGTATTAAATGGGAATGCTATTAAACTAAGCTTGTTAACTTAAAGAAATGTTATTCTCTAATAACCTGTAATTATACATTATAGCAATGTTAAATCATGATGACATGACACTGCCACAGATGTTTCAGTATCTAAAGGTCAAATAAAATATTTTTTTAGCCTTCATAATCATATGAATTATAATTAGAGATGAGCGAACATGCTCGTCCGAGCTTGGTGCTCATTCGAGCATTAGGGTATTCGTACATGCTCGATACTCGGACGAGCATATCGCGATACTCGAGGAAATTGAATCTTCCTCTTCCTGCTGTTAGGCGCTTTTTTCTCAGCCAATCAACATGCAGGAGAGTCTTTGATACCTCCTAGCATCACGTGGAACCCCTACAAGTCGATAGCAGGGATTGGCTGGACAGATCAGATGACCTGGGAATATAAGAATCTGGTCCCGCGCTGCTCGCCTCAGACGCCGTCTGGATGAGATTAGGGATATTGCTGCTGTCTGTCAGGGAGAGTGTTAGGGCCTCAATTTAGATTTTGGTTAGGCAGGAATCATCCTCAAAGAACCCAACAGCCCTTCTAAGGGCTACAAGCACCTTTTTTTTTTTGGTCTCCTCCTGGCTTCTGGCTGGGACTTGTAGTGCAGCTACCGCCATGTTGGCTGCACACTGTGCACAGCAACTAGTGGCAGAAAGGGGACAGCACGTGGTCCACACAGACCCCAAAGAAATTGCCCAAAGTCCTCTCAGCACTCATTTTTGCTGCTGCTGTACCTTGGCTTGCTGGGATTTGTAGAGCAGTATAGGGAATACGTTTTTCTCTCAGTTATATAAACTACAGTGCAGTGAACAATTCTGTAGTGTGCTGTACAGTAGCCGCAGTCTAAACAGTACGCTTTTTCTCTCCGTTATATATACTACAGTGCAGTGAACAATTCTGTAGTGTGCTGTACAGTAGCCGCATTCTAAAGAGTACATTTTTTCTCTCATTTATATATACTACAGTGCAGTGAACAATTCTGTAGTGTGCTGTACATTAACCGCAGTCTAAAGAGTAAGTTTTTTCTCTCTGTTATATATACTACAGTGCAGTGAACAATTCTGTAGTGTGCTGTACAGTAGCCGCAGTCTAAACAGTACGTTTTTTCTCTCAGTTATATATACTACAGTGCAGTGAACAATTATGTGGTGTGCGGCACAGTAGCCGCAGCCTAGAAAATATGTTTTTTCTCTCAGTTATATATACTACAGTCCAGTGAACAATTATGTAGTGTGCGGCACAGTAGCCGCAGTCTAAAGAGTACGTTTTTTCTCTCAGTTATATATACTACAGTGCAGTGAACAATTATATGGTGTGCAGCACAGTAGCCGCAGTCTAGAATATAAGTTTTTTCTCTCAGTTATATATACTACAGTCCAGTGAACAATTATGTACTGTGGGGCACAGTAGCCGCAGTCTAAAGAGTACGTTTTTTCTCTCATTTATATATACTATAGTGCAGTAAACAATTATGTGGTGTGCGACACAGTAGCCGCAGTCTAGAAAATATGTTTTTTCTCTCTGTTATATATACTACAGTCCAGTGAACAATTATGTAGTGTGCGGCACAGTAGCCGCAGTCTAAAGAGTATGTTTTTTCTCTCAGTTATATATACTACAGTGCAGTGAACAATTCTGTAGTGTGCTGTACAGTAGCCGCAGTCTAAAGAGTATGTTTTTTCTCTCAGTTATATATACTACAGTGCAGTGAACAGTTCTGTAGTGTGCTGTACAGTAGCCGCAGTCTAAAGAGTACGTTTTTTCTCTCAGGTATATACACTACAGTGCAGTGAACAATTCTGTAGTGTGCTGTACAGTAGCTGCAGTCTAAAGAGTACGTTTTTTCTCTCAGTTATATATACTACAGTCCAGGAACAATTATGTGGTGTGTGGCACAGTAGCCACAGTCTAGTGGTGACACCCCCAAGTGACCAAGTTAGTTGAGGTAGCAGGTGAGCCACCCAAACATGTAGCCTGACACAGCATGGCGGTGAACCCAGAGTGACCAAGTTAGACTGAGGAAGCAGGTGAAGCACATAAAATTTTACCCTGACACAGCATGGCGGTGACACCCCCAATTGAACAAGTTACAAACATTGTTTGAAAAATTGCCTGTTGGCTCAGCGTTTGTGTACGAAGAGAAGGAGGAGGGGAGGAGAGGAATCGGATACATAAACAATGTTCATGTTGAGCTGCTTTGCCCCGGTGGAGATTTGAATTCCGGTGAAATCCAGGCTTTATCCATTTTAATGAGCGTCAGCCTGTCAGCACTGTCAGTTGACAGGTGTGTACGCTTATCAGTGATGATGCCACCAGCTGCACTGAAGACCCGCTCTGACAACACGCTAGCGGCAGGGCAAGCCAGCACCTCCAAGGCGTACAGCGCCAGTTCAGGCCACGTGTCCAGCTTTGCAACCCACTAGTTGTATGGAGCAGAGTGATCACGCAGGTCGTTGGTATGGTCAGCTAGGTACTCCCTCACCATCTTTCTGAAGAGCTCCCCCCTACTCTGCCTAGACTGGGGACGGGTGACATAGTCTTGCTGGGGTGACATAAAACTGGCAAAGGCCTTGGAGAGTGTTCCCCTGCCAGTGCTTGACAAGCTGCCTGCTCGCCTTCTCTCCCCCACTAGTTGGCCCACAGAACAACGTCCTCTGCCGCTAGCGGTGTCAGATGGGAAGGATAGTTTCAGCTTGTGCACCAGGGCCTGTTGATATTGATTCACTCTCATACTCCTTTCCTCTACAGGAATGAGAGTGGAAAAGTTCTGCTTGTACCGGGGGTCCAGGAGGGTGAACACCCAGTAATCAGTGTTGGCAAAAATGCTTCTAACGCGGGGTCACGGGAAAGGCAGCCTAACATGAAGTCAGCCATGTGCGCCAGAGTCCCAACACGCAAGAATTCCCTCTCCTCAATAGGCTGACTCTCCATTTCCTCCTCCTCCAACTCCTCCTCTTCAGCCCATACGCGCTCAACAGATAAGAAGGAATGAGCATTGGTACCCTCTTCAGTCTCGCCAACATTCTCCTCTTCCTCCTCCCCCTCCTCCAATTCGCGCTGAGAAACAGACCTGAGGGTGCTCTGGCTATCAAGCAACGTATCTTCTTCCCCCATCTTCTATGACAAGCGCAAAGCCTCTGACTTCATGCTGAGCAGTGAGTTTTTCAGCAGACAAAGCAGCGGGATGGTGATGCTGATAATGGCGGCATCGCCGCTGACCATCTGTGTTGACTCCTCAAAGTTGCTTAACACCTGACAGATTTCAGACATCCACGTCCACTCCTCATTGTAGACTTGAGGAATCTGAGTGACCTGACTACCAGTTCTGGTGGAAGTTGACATCTGGCAGTCTACAATCGCTCTGCGCTGCTGGTAAACATGTGTAATGTGAAATTCCATTGCATGGGCACGTCGCACAACAGTCGGTGAGCTGTCAGTTGTAAGCGCCGTTGCACTGCCCTGAGAGTGGCAGCATCTGAGGTTGAATTTCGGAAATGCGCACAGATGCGTCGCACCTTGGTGAGCAAATCAGACAAATTGGGGTAGGTCTTGAGGAACCTCTGAACCACAAGAATGAACACGTGGGCGAGGCATGGCACATGTGTGAGTCTGCCGAGTTGCAGAGCCGCCACCAGGTTACGCCCGTTGTCACACACAACCATGCCTGGTTTGAGGTTCAGCGGCGCCAGCCAAAGATCGGCGGTGTAACAGCTCTTGGGCGGTGTGCCTCTTGTCACCTAAGCTCAGCAGTTTCAGCACCGCCTGTTGGCGCTTACCCACTGCAGTGCTGCTGCGCCTAGAGCTACCGACTGAAGGCGCCATGCTCATGGATGGTAATTGAGAGTAGGAGGAGGAGGAGGAGGGGTTGGAGGAAAAGGCATAATAAGTCTGAGAAACCGTGACTGAGGTAGGCCCCGCAATCCTTGGTGTGGGCAGTACATGATCGGCCCCAGGGTCAGACTCGGTCCCAGCCTCCACCAAGTTAACCCAATGTGCCGTCAGGGAGATATAGTGTCCCTGCCCGCCAGCACTTGTCCATGTGTCCGTGGTTAGGTGGACCTTCTCAGTAACCGCGTTGGTCAGGGCACGGATGATGTTCTCTGACACGTGCTGGTGTAGGGCTGGGACGGCACATCGGGAAAAATAGTGGCGGCTGGGGACCAAGTACCGAGGGACAGCCACCGCCATCAGGTTGCGTAAAGCCTTAGTCTCTACCAGTCTATAGCGCAGCATCTCCAGGCTCAGCAGTTTGGAGATGTGGACGTTTAGGGCTTGTGTATGTCGGTGGGTGGAATTGTATTTGCGCTTGCGCTCCAATGTCTGATGCAAAGACAGCTGAACGCTGCGCTGGGACACATTGGTGGAGGGTGTGAAGGATCGTAGAGGTGAAGGGGTGGTTGTAGGGCGGAAGGCGCTCGTGCCGGGGTCCTGGGTGGGGGGGTTGACTCGCAGAGCCAGCATGTGACACAGGGGAAGGAGTAGGGTTTGACCCACAGGAGGTGAACGGCCTTGGTTCCAGTCTTGTGTTGAGTCGTGTGTTTAGCACTCATATGCCTGCGCATGCTGGTAGTGGTTAGGCTGGTAGTGGTGGCTCCCCTGCTGATCCTGGTGTGGCACAGGTTGCACACCACAGTCCGTCGGTCATCCTCACTTTCTTTAAAGAACCTCCAGACTTGCGAACATCTAGGCCTCAGCACGGGAGCTTCACTCCGTGAAACAGTTGCTGATCTACTTGCTCTGGCCCTGCTTCTCCCTCTGGCCACCCCACTGCCTCCTCCAACCTGTTCTGGTGCTGCACTTGCCTCCCCCTCAGAAGCACTGTCTTGACTAGGCTTATGAACCCAGCTTGAGTCAGTCACCTCATCATCCACCAGCTCTTCCTCCGATTCCTCACTCTGCTCCCCCCTCGGACTTACTGCCCTGACAACAACGTCACTGTCTGACAACCGTGTCTCATCATCATCATCATCCGACACCTCTTGACACACTACTTGCACTAAGTCCACACTCTCATCACCCACAGACTGCGAAAGTTTGAAATTTTGGGCATCGGGACAGAGCAACTGCTCCGGTTGCTGCTGAGCAGTGGTTTGTGACTCTGGGAAGGGTCCTGAAAAGAGTTCCTGGGAGTATGCCGGATCTGAATCCATATTTTTCATGGGGGGGCCAGGCTGGGGGGAAGGAGGTTGAGCTGGAGGAGCCAGAGGTCTACTCCCTTGGCTAGCGTGGGTGGACTGCGTGGAAGACTGGGTGGTGGATAAATTACTGGACACATTATCCGCTATCCACGTCATCACCTGTTCGCACTGTTGTGGTTTCAATAGTGCTGTACCACGTGACCCTGTAAGTTGTGAGATGAAGCTAGGGAGTGAATCTCTGCGGCGTTCCACTGCTCCCTCATCAGCAGGTACTGTGTCACCCTGCCCAGGACCACCGCCTCAGCCCACTACATCACTTGGACGCCACGTCCTCGTCCT
>ONZH01025057.1:0-68928 GCA_900303285.1 Rhinella marina | reverse complement strand
TCGGCTATTTTCGTCGGCCCCATAGAAATGAATAGGAGCGGTGGCCCTATAAGTGTGGTGCACTCCCTTTCATTCCTACAGGGAGAGCGCTTGGTAGTGGCCAGACCCTGGAAAACCCGGGGTCCTCTGGCCAGCACCTTCCCCACTCAGTTGCTTGTCTGTAATGGTTTTTTCTCCATCCCTCCTGGAATATGAGAAATCTGAAGAAGAAGAAGAATCCCTTGAGTAGTCTTGGGATTTGGAGTAGTCAATCTGCCATCGGTAAACCACATTAGTATGGTAATCTTCTGCGTCTCTCTGGAACTTTCTCCGCTTAAGATAGTTGAAAGCTTTTCCTTCATATAATTGTAACATCACTACTTTCACAAAATATTGCTTGCTCTTTATGTATATATTGTAGCACTCTGAAGAAGGCATTTGGCCAAAAACATTATTCACTGGATACTCCCATAATAAATTAATACAGCACTTTAAGCAATCCAGTGGAATACAGATGTTTCAGACTGCCACTGCTGCTGCTACCACAATCCCCACTCTGTAATGGGGCTACTACTTGAATCTTGGGGTACTGCCCGGTTAACTCCATGGTGATAAACTAGAACTGATACTAACATTTACCTTTGATACTGATGCACAGTGATTTGACAGCTAACAGAAGTGATTAAAAAGTATGTGTTTGGACTGCAACAACATGCATTAAAATCACTTTTCTCCACTATTTTATTGGCGCTGCCTCCATTTCTTTATTTCATTCCACTAAGGAGCCATTTGGACACAGCTTCTGCAGGGGCATTTTTTTGCTTCATTGAAAGGTCCTGTATGCTTTTCTTTTTTTTTTTTTTCCATGAAACTTGATGCACTGCACAGTGATGTAGAGAACAATAAATTACACCTGCCTGTAATACTGACGGCACAGTACCTACAGAATGGATCAACAATGAATGTGGGTGCACTAGAATGTAATGTAGAGAGCGATACATTTTATACCCTGCACTCTCCCTGCAGTTTAACTTCTAAGCTTTCACACTGGGACTGGGCCACCTAGTGGGATGAATATGATTAGGTAGAAGTGGCCTGAGTATACCTGATTTATCTTGATTTGTGACAAATTATTTCAAAACAAATCAAATTTCTTGTGGAAGTTCTGTGAATCGGCCATATCAAATGTTTTTGAAACTTCACTCTTCTCTATTAATTACTTTACATATTTTAATGTTGATTGCAAAAATCTATATTTTACTGTGCAAGCCTTCTACAAGATCATTAACCCCTTCAAGACACAGCCTGTTTTCACATTAAGGACCAAGCTACATTTTTCAAATCTGACATGTTTCACTTTATGTGGTAATAACTCTGGAACTCTTTTACTTATCTAAGCGATTCTGAGATTGTTTTCTCGTGACATATTGTACTTCATGTGGTACTTCAAGTGGTAAATTTGAGTCAACATGTTTCCCCTTTCTTTATAAAAAATTCCAAAATTTACAGAAAATTTGATAAAATTCATAATTTTTGAAATTTGAATGCTCTGCTTTTTAAAGCAGATTGTGATGTGATACCTCATAAAATAGTTGTTACTGTACATTTCCCAGATGTCTACTTCATGTTGGCATCATTTTGTAAACATCATTTTATTTTTCAGGAAGTTAGAAGGTTTAGAATTTTAGAAGCAATTCTTAAAATTTTTTAAGAAAATTTCCAAAACCCACTTTTCAGGGACCCGTTCAGTCATCAAGTCACTTTGTGGCGCTTACATAATAGAAACCACCCATAAATGACCCAATTTTAGAAACTACACCCATCAAGTTAATTAAAACTGATTTTACAAACTTTGTTAATCCTTTAGGTGTTCCACAAGAATGAAAGGAAAATGGAGGTGAAATTTCAAAAATTCACTTTTTTGCAGATTTTCCATTTTAATTTATTGTAACACAGCAAGGGTTAACAGCCAAAGAAAACTCAATATTTATTATCCTGATTCTGCAGTTTACAGAAACACCCCACATGAGGTGGTAAACTGCTGTAGGGGAAGATAGCAGGGCGCAGAGGGAAAGGAATCTGGATTTTAGAGGGCAGATGTCGCTGGGATAATTTTAAGTTTCCATGTCACATTGAACACCCCCTGATGCACCCCCAGAGTAGAAACTCCCAAAAAGTGACCCCATTTTGGAAACTACAAGATGAGGTGACAGTTTTATTGGTACTATTTTGGGGTACATATGATTTTTGATTGCTCAGTATTATGATTTTTGTGAGGCAAGGTAACAAAAAAAATGGCTGTTGTGGCACAGTTTTTATTTTTTGTTTTTTACAGAGTTCTCCTGACAGGATAGATCATGTGTTGCTTATAAAGAGCAGGTTGATACAAACGCAACAATATCAAATATGTGTATTTTTTTTGTTGTTGTTTCAGTTCTACATAATAAAGCATTTTTCAAAACAAAAAATATGTTTTTGTGTCTATTTTCTAAAAGCTACATTTCTTTTATTTTTCTGCCGATTGTCTTGTGTAGGGGCTCATTTTTTGCGGAATGAGTTGACGTTTTTATAGGTAGCATTTTTTGGTACATATGATTTTTTGATCACTCAATATTACACTTTATGTGGCAAAATGACCAAAAAAATGGTCGTTTAGGCAGAGTTTTTATTTTATTTTTTTTTTTTATGAAAATCACCTTAGGGGTTAGATCATGTGATATTTTTTATAGAGCAGGTTTTTGCGGACGCGGTGATACCTAATATGTCTACTTTTTTTAATGTATTTTAGTTTTACACACAATAAAAGCATTTTAAAAAAAATCATGTTTTAGCATCTATATATTCCTAAAGCTATATTTTTTTTTATTTTTTGGGCGATGATCTTATGTAGGGACTCATTATTTGCGGGAAGAGATGACGGTTTGATTGGTACCATTTTGGGGTGTGTATGACTTTTTGATCGCTTGTTATAACAGTTTTTGTGATGAAAGGTGACAAAAAATGGCATTTTTTGCACAGTTTTTATTTTTATTTTTTTTATGGTGTTTACCTTAGGGGGTAAGTCATATAATATTTTTTATAGAGGAAGTCATTACGGACGTGGAGATACCTAATATGTCTACTTTTTTACATTTATTTCAGTTTTACAGAACAAAAGCTTTTTTGAAGAAAAAGAAATCATGTTTTAGTGTCTCCATTTTTTGAAAGCCATATTTTTTTTTATCTTTTGGCCGATTGTCTTAGGTAGGGTATCATTTTTTGCGGAAAGAGATGACGGTTTGATTGGTACCATTTTGGGGTGTGTATGACTTTTTGATCGCTTGGAATTACACTTTTTGTGATGAAGGTGACAAATAAAATTGCATTTTTGGCACCGTTTTTTTTTTTTTGAAGGCGTTCACTTGAGGGCATAAATCATATGATATTTTTATACAGCAGGTTATTACGGACGCGGTGATACCTAGCATGCATACTTTTTTATGTTTATTTCAGTTTTACACAATAAAAGCATTTTTGAAGAAAAAAAAATCATGTTTTAGTGTCTCCTTTTTCTGAAAGCCATATTTTTTTAATCTTTTGGGCGATTGTCTT
Source organism: Rhinella marina (assembly GCA_900303285.1). Classification (NCBI taxonomy): domain Eukaryota; kingdom Metazoa; phylum Chordata; class Amphibia; order Anura; family Bufonidae; genus Rhinella; species Rhinella marina. The sequence continues at coordinate 65,358 of ONZH01025057.1, read as the reverse complement.
AGGTAGGGTGTCATTTTTTGCGGGAAGAGGTGATGGTTTGGCACTATTTTGGGGTACATACGTCCTTTTGATCGCTTGTAATTACACTTTTTGTGATGTAAGGTGATGTAAGGAGGAGATACCCAATATGTGTGTTTTTTATTTTTTTAAAAAAACATTATTTTATAGTGAGGGGGCATTTTTTTTCTTTTTTTTACTTGAAACTTTATTTTTTTTTATTATTAAAAAAACACTTTTTTTCACTTTTATTTACTTTTTACATTTGTCCCACTATGGGACTTCACATTTTTAGGGTTTGATCCCTGTTTCAATTCAGTACAATACATTTTGTATTGTACTGAATTGAACTGTCAGCGTCTCACACACTCACTGTGTAAGACGCTGACAGGTTGCCTAGGAGACCCAGCCCTTAGGCTGGATCCCCTAGGCTTCCGTACATGGCAGCTCCGATGCCTCCGATGTGAGGCGTTGGAGTTGCCATGGCAACCATCGGCCCCCTGCCAGCGCAGCGCGGGGGGCCAATGGGGTCAGAGGGACCCCCTCCCTCTCTCAGACCCCTCACACGCCGCTGTCAGCGGTGATCGCGGCGTGTGAGGGGTTAATCCGCTGGCATCACCGCACACAGCGATGCCGGGGGATGCAGTACGGGCCTGGCTATCGGCAACAGCCGGGCCCGTGCTGCTGATGATCGGGCGGGTGCAGCTCCTGCACCCGCCCGATCCTATCACGTACATGCACGTGAGGATGCGGCAAGGAGCCGCATTCACTCACGTACATGTACGTGAAAATGGGTAAAGGGGTTAATATATTAAAGAGAATAAGGCTCAATACTGACCCTTGTGGTACCCCACTAGTGACGGTGAACCAATCAGAGTGTGTATTGTTAATAACCACCCTCTGTTTTTCTATCACTGAGCCAGTTACACATACACTGTGTGCAGAATTATTAGGCAAATGAGTATTTTGATCACGTCATCCTTTTTATACATGTTGTCCTACTCCATGCTGTATAGGCTTGAAAGCCAACTACCAATTAAGTAAATCAGGTGATGTGCATCTCTGTAATGAGGAGGGGTGTGGTCTAATGACATAAACACCCTATATAAGGTATGCTTAATTATTAGGCAACTTCCTTTGACAAATGGGTCAGAAGAGAGATTTGACGGACTCTGAAAAATCAAAAATTGTGAGATGTCTTGCAGAGGGATGCAGCAGTCTTGAAACTGCCAAACTTTTGAAGCGTGATCACACCGAACAATCAAGCGTTTCATGGCAAATGGCCAACAGGGTCGCAAGAAGCGATTGAGGAAAATCAAGCGAGAAGCTGCCAAGATGCCATTTGCCACCAGTTTTGCCATATTTCAGAGCTGCAACATTACTGGAGTATCAAAAAGCACAAGGTGTGCGATACTCAGGGACATGGCCAAGGTAAGGAAGGCTGAAAAACGACCACCTTTGAACAAGAAACATATGTCAAGACTGGGCCAAGAAATATCTTAAGACTGATTTTTCTAAGGTTTTATGGACTGATGAAATGAGAGTGACTCTTAATGGGCCAGATGGATGGGCCCGAGGCTGGATCAGTAAAGGGCAGAGAGCTCCACTCCGACTCAGATGCCAGCAAGGTAGAGGTGGGGTACTCGTATAGGCTGGTATCATCATCAAAGATGAACTTGTGGGACCTTTTCGGGTTGAGAATGGAGTGAAGCTCAACTCCCAGACCTACTGCCAGTTTCTGGAAGACACCTTCTTCAAGCAGTGGTACAGGAAAAAGTCGGTATCGTTCAAGGAAAACAATGCTCCTTCACATGCATCCAAATACTCCACAGCGTGGCTGGCCAGTAAAGGTCTAAAAGAAGAAAAAATAATGACATGGCCCCCTTGTTCACCTGATCTGAACCCCATAGAGAACCTGTGGTCCCTCATAAAATGTGAGATCTACAAGGAGGGAAAACTTCTCGGAACAGTGTCTGGGAGGCTGTGGTGGCTGCTGCACGCAATGTTGATCGTAAACAGATTAAACGACTGACAGAATCTATGGATGGAAGGCTTTTGAGTGTCATCGTAAAGAAAGGTGGCTATATTGGTCACTGATTTATATAGTAACATAGTAACATAGTTTGTAAGGCTGAAAAAAGACATCTGTCCATCCAGTTCAGCCTGTTTTCCTACAAGTTGATCCAGAGGAAGGCAAAAAAAAAACCCCTGTGAGGTAGAAGCCAATTTTACTCACTTTAGGGGGAAAAATTCCTTCCCGACTCCAATCAGGCAATCAGAATAACTCCCTGGATCAACGACCCCTCTCTAGTAACTATAACCTGTAATATTATTACCCCCTCCAGAAATACATCCAGGCCCTTCTTGAACTCTTTTAGTGAACTTACTATCACCACCCCTCTTCAGGCAGAGAGTTCCACAGTCTCACTGCTCTTACCGTAAAAAATCCTCTTCTATGTTTATGTACAAACCTTCTTTCCTCCAGACGCAGAGGATGGCCCCTCGTCACAGTCACAGTCCTCGGGATAAATAGATGATGGGAGAGATCTCTGTATTGACCCCTGATATATTTATACATAGTTATTAGATCTCCCCTCAGTCGTCTTTTTTTCTAAAGTGAATAACCCTAATTTTGATATAATCTTTCTGGGTACTGTAGTCCACCCATTCCAGTTATTACTTTAGTTGCCCTCCTCTGAACCCCTTACTTATTTATTTTTTGTTTTTGAATGTCAGAAATGTTTATTTCTAAATTTTTGTGTTGTTATATTGGTTTATCTGGTGAAAATAAATAAGTGAGATGGGTATATATTTGGTTTTTATTAAGTTGCCTAATAATTCTGCACAGTAATAGTTACCTGCACAAACAGATATCGTCCTAAGATAGCCAAATCTAAAAAAACCCACTCCAACTTCCCAAAATATTAAGCTTTGATATTTATGTGTCTTTTGGGTTGATTGAGAACATAGTTGTTGTTCAATAATAAAAAGAACCCTCTCAAATACAACTTGCCTAATAATTCTGCACACAGTGTACATACATTTTCTCCCAGTCAACACATTCTCATGTTATATACTAACTTTTTATGTGGCATAGTATAAAATGCTTTGGAGAAGTCAAGATGTATGACATACATTGACTCAACCCAGTCAAGTCTAGAACTTACCTCCTTATAGAAACCGATTAAATTAGTTTGACATGACAGATTCCTCGTGAACCCATGCTGATACGGTATTATTCACATAAGGTATGTACCTCTCAAAATTATAGAGGATGATCTTAAATAGATTAGGGATGAGCGAAGTTCGGGTTCGCCGGGTTCGGCCGAACTTCAGGTCAAAGTTCGGGACCCGAACCCCATTGAAGTCAATGGGGACCTCAACTTTGGTGTACTAAGATGGCTGCAAAATAGTTGTAGTAAGGGCTAGAGTGCTGCAAAATGGGGATAAGAGCTGGACAGTTGCCCTGCAAACAAATGACTTAAAATAACATAGAATCGAAAAAATAAAAAAAATAATAATCTTGAAGTAGGAGACGGAGGTCAAAGTGGAGTAGGAGGTTGAGGAGGCAGTGGACGTGGCGGTGTAGGTGGAAGCGGTGATGGAGGAGGAGGAGGTAGCCAACACTTTTTTTTTGTTTTTTTATTTTATTTTATATATTTTTTTTTTAATTTGGGAAGACCCCAAAACAGGGAAATAGAAAAGAGAATGCAAAGATAAAGTGCCCTGGAGTATAACAATGGCTGGGTACGGCCAGTATACTTGTCTACTCAGCACAAGGTACGGACAAGTCCTGTGGGATCCATGCCTGGTTCATTTTAATGAACGTGAGCTTGTCCACGTTGGCTGTGGACAGGCGGCTGCGCTTGTCTGTGATTACCCCCCCTGCCGTGCTAAACACACGTTCGGACAATACACTTGCTGCAGGGCAGGCCAGCACCTCCAAGGCCATGTGCCCAATTTGGAGACCCAGAAGTTGAAGGGGGAAGACCCATCAGTCAGTACGTGTAGACATGTGCACACGTACTGTTCCACCATGTTGCTGAAATGCTGTCTCCTGCTAAAGACGTTCCGTATCAGCTGGTGGTGCTGGTTGTTGTGGCGTACTGACAAAGCTTTTCCACATTTCAGCCATGCTAACCCTCCCTTCTGAGGTGCTGATGGTGCCCCAGCTGCGTTGGCGACTTCCTCCTCCTCTGCCTTCGCCTGGTGCTTCCACTTAGTCCTCACTGTCTGGTGTGAATGCCCTCAGCAGCGCGTCTACCATTGTGCGCTTGTACTCGCGCATCTTCCGATCATGCTCCAATGACGGAATTAAGGACAGCACGTTGTCCTTGTAGCGGGGATCCAGCAGGGTGGCCACCCAGTAATCAGTACTGGTTAGAATATGGGCTACTCGGCGGTCATTGCGCAGGCATTGCAGCATGTAGTCGCTCATGTGTGCCAGGCTGCCCAGAGGCAATGACAAGCTGTCCTCTGTGGGAGGTGTATCGTCTGTGTCCTCTGTATCCCCCCAGCCATGCTCCATTGATGCCCATGAGCTTCTTTGGGTGCTGCCCTGCTGTGAACACGGTTCCTCCTCATCATCATCCTCCCTCATCCTGCAGAACTGTGCCCTGGCTAGACAGTTGTGTACCTGGCCTCTGTTGATGCTGGAACCCACCCTCCAAGCCACTTGTGAAAGACTGGCCTGATAACCGTGGAAATGATCCCTCTTCCTCTCCCTCTTCCTCCTGTGCCACATCCTCTTTTCCATCATCGCTTGAAGCGTTTTTTCAAGGAGACATAGAAGTGGGATAGTCATGCTGAGTACTGCGTCATCAGCACTGGCCATGTTGGTGGAGTACTCGAAACAGCGCAACACAGTACACACGTCCCGCATGGAGGCCCACTCGTTGGTGGTGAAGTGGTGCTGTTCCTCAGAGCGACTCACCCGTGCATGCTGCAGCTGAAACTCCACTATTGCCTGCTGCTGCTCACATAGTCTCTCCAGCATGTGCAAGGTGGAATTCCACCTTGTTGGTACATCGCATATGAGGCGGTGAGCGGGAAGGCCGAAGTTACGCTGCAGCGCAGACAGGCGAGCAGCAGCAGGGTGAGACCGCCGAAAGTGAGCACAGACGGCCCGCACTTTCTGCAGCAGCTCTGAGATATCAGGGTAATTTTTCAGGCACCACCAAATTCAGCACATGCGCCAGGCAAGGGATGTGCATCAAACTGGCTAGCCCCAGAGATGCTACGAGATTTTGCCTATTATCGCACACCACCAGGCCGGGCTTGAGGCTCAGTGGCACCAACCACTCATCGATCTGTTGTTCCATGCCCATCCACAGCTCCTCTGCGGTGTGGGGTTTTTCCCCCCCAAACAGATGAGTTTCAAAACAGCCTGCTGTCGTTTACCCCTGGCTGTGCTGAAGTTGGTGGTGAAGGTGTTACGCTGACCGGATAAGGAGGCGGTAGAGGACTGAGTAGGAGGAGAAGGCAACAGGCGGCAACGAGAAATGTCCTGCAATCCTTGGTGGCAGTAGGACATGCGCCAAACTGCTATCCGCCTTAGGCCCGGCCACCACTGCATTTACCCAGTGTGCAGTCATGGAGATATAACGTCCCTGCCTGTGTTTATATAGGTCCACGCATCAGTAGTTATGTGGACCTTGCCACAGATGGCGTTGCGCAGTGCACACCTGATTTTGTCCACTAGTTGTTCGTGCAGGGCAGGGATGGCTCACCTGGAAAAGCAGTGGTGGCTGGGAACCACGTACTGAGGGACAGCCACAGCCATAAGGTTATTAAAACTGTTTGTCTCCACCAGACTGAATGACAGCATTTCAAAGGCCAGGAATTTTGAAATGCTGGCATTCAGGGCCAGGGATCGTGGGTGGGTGGGGGATTACTTCCTCTTTCTTTCTAGTGTGTGGGGGATGAACAGCTGAACGCTTCCATGGGACAAGTGTGGACATGCTTGGTGACGGTGGAGGTGTTGCTGCCACATCCTCTATTTCCGGGTTGGCAGGTGCCACTGTCACTACAAAGGGGGAGGAAGAGACAGAGATCTTTTGTGGTTTTTCAGCTGTGTACTCCACTGCAGCTCGTGCTTTGCATTTAGATGCCTGATCATGCAGATGGTGCTCAGGTTTAGAACATTTATGCCTCGCTTTAAGCTCTGATTGCACAGCGTGCAAACCACTCGCGTCTTGTCATCAGCACATTGTCTGAAGAATTGCCACGCCAGGGAACTCCTTGGAGCTGGCTTTGGAGTGCTCATTTCCTGGGTGCGGTGGGCAATAGCAAAGCATACTGGCTAGGGGACGGCACTCTGCTTTTGCACCCTGCTCCCTCTTTTGCTGTGCGGCTGGCGCTGTGTGACCAAAGCCGTAGCAGTTGGCACCTGTGTTTCGTCATCATCAGAGACGTGCTGCGGTGGTCCTCCCATGTCCACATCCTGAAACATAAGAGGTTGGGCATCAGTGCACTCAATCTCTTCCACTTCTGGGGCAGGGCTAGGTGGATGGCCCATGGAAACCCCGCCAGCAGAGTCATCAAAAAGCATAAGAGACTGCTGCATGACTTGGGGCTCAGACTGCTTGGCTGATTTGCAAGGGGGTGAGGTGAAAGACAGATGCCCATGGGCTGCAGGTGCCAACTCTGCGCTTTCAGTAGGGGACTGGGTGGGAGACAATGTGAAGGAACTGGAGGCACTGTCAGCCAATCTACTACTGCCTCTACTTGTTCTGGCCTCACCATTCGTACACCGGTATTCGGGCCTACAAAATGACGCTGAACGTCCTGTCACCTGCGTGCACCTGAGGAAGATGTTTCATTTGGGCGTGTAGCTGGCACAGATCGACCACTATCCTGCAGAAACAGTCCCCCTGAAAATACTGGTACCCACACAAATAGTGCGCCAGTACAAAAACAACCCTTGTGTCCATTGTGCCCCCCCAATACTATCCTGCAGAAACAGTCCCCCTGAAAATACTGGTAACACACAAATAGTGCGCCAGTACAAAAACATCCATTTATATTGTGCACCAGTACAAAAGAAACACCCCTTCCTTTCATATCAGACCCCCATATAAAACCCTAAATTAAACCTCCCATCTCAGACGAGACCTCTGTGAGACCCCAGTTTTAGACCTCAGATCAGACCCCCCAGACCCCCATATCAGATGTCAGACCAGACCTCCAGATTCCCATGTCAGACTAGGCCTCCAGACCCCCATGTCAGACCTCAGAGCAGACCTCCAAAACCCCATATCAGATCTCAGACCTCCATTAGACCTCAGACCAGAACTCTAGACTCCCATTAGACTTCAGACCAGACCCCCATACCCCCTATTAGACCTCTCCAGATCCCAGTCAGACCTCCAGTCCCCCATTAGACCCTTCAGACATCCATATTAGACCTCAGATCAGACTGTAAAATAATAAAGGAACTTACCCTCTCCTGCCGCCACTCTCCTGGACCTGGCTGTCTTCTCTTCTCAGGGCCTGCACTGCAATCACCTGACCTCCTGCTGCGCCAGGTCAGAGTGCGCCATGTACGTCTTGATGCTGCAGGCACCAGGACAAGCGGCGAGGGAACTGAGAAGAGTGAGCAGGAGGAGGGGTAAGTACTGTACAGCACTCACAGCACTTCTCTCCCCTTCTACTGCATACTAGTGAGGCGCTTCCATATTGGAAGCGGCTCACTAGTATTCCCTTTATAAGATGCACTGTCTACGCCAGTGCTATCCACGATATGTGGAACTTGAGCGGCAGGAAGACAACACACCATTCGACGATCCCAGTCTTTGTGACAGATCGCCCTATCTGAATCCCTAATGACAGAGTTTCCAACTACCAGCACCTGTCTGGCCTGCCCTGCTGCCCTGGTCCCGCTGCTTATTGGAGCAGACATTCCTCTGACTTGCAGAGGAAGTGTCTTGCTGTAGCAGTGCTCTTCGTGAACTGACAAGTATCTTAAGTGTAAACTGGCATCTGGTAAGGAGATAGCACTTTCTGTACGTGACAAAACACATGTGCATATGATAATCTGAGTCACAGCACTTATTCCTACTTGTTACGAAGCTGACATCATATGAAAGCCATGCTATAAAACGACTATGCATTCATATACACAAACTAGCTCCCATATAAATCTAATTATGAATAGACTTTGACATATTCAACATTCTAATTCATTTTATATGTATAGTGGTTTACTACTGATCCTGCTTGAGCTCATATATGTAGGTCTATGTGCACTTATTAATGTAAGCGTTCGGGTCCGCTCGGTGTTCGGCCCGAACACCGAGTGTACTCGAGCTCAATTCTCGAGACTGTTCCCTGCACGTTTGTTCGCTGCTATGCAGTGAATAAACGTGCAGGAAAGTACTGGCATTCACTGTAATGTTGATTTGTATAATGCGTTAATGCGTATGAATTTGTATGCTAATGCTACGCATTGTACGCTAATGCGTACAAATTTGCATGCTAATGCGTACAAATTTGTATGCTAATGCTACGCATTGTACGCTAATGCATACAAATTTTTTACGCTAATGCTACGCATTGTGCGCTAATGTGTACAAATTCAGTTAATTTGCATACTTTTACGAGTGAAAGGAGTAAAACAGGAGAAGTCGCGATTCTGACCTTTGTAGGAAGTTAAGTGTGGACTGGCTCCATCCCCAGCTCTAGTCAGTGATAGTAGAATTTGGAAGGGAGAGGAAGCTGTGACTTGTGCTCCCTCTACAGAAGGAGAGATGCAGTAAGACAAAGAAGAGAACATAAAGTCTGCATGACCAAGCATTGGAGTCACTAAGCCAGTCATGGCTAACCTCCATTCATTTCTATGGAGTTCTGAGAACAGCCAAGCAAATATATATCGTGGGGAGTTGGAGTTTTACCAGGGCTGGAGTGCCGGAGGTTAGCCAGCACAGCACTAATGTAACCTGATACCAAAAGCTGTTAATACTTTACTGCAGTGAGTGACAAAGTTAAGACACCCTTAACACCTGGACATGACCTGATCAGTTGTACTGTCTCTTTAAAACCCTGTACCCCCTCAGTGGACATTGCAATCACCATTGCAAAGAGTACAATTGCCCGCCATAAGATTCTGCAGGGAGACACTTGAGACAGATAGGGAAAATGGCCATAATTCCCATCCTTGCTTAATCATTATTGTGAAGAATTACACTGTGTAAATTTGGAACTATGTTTTTGCAATCATTGGATAATTGGATACTACAACTTTTTGCACTTCAGTAAAGAATTTCTGCTGCATCTGGCCTGGTTACTGACTCCTACACCATATGTCAGCCATTGCACTGTACACTCCTTGCACCCATACAAACACTCATCACAGGCACCCTGACTACCATCAGACAGGAACCCCATCATCAGGGTGTTCTCAGGGGGGAAAAAAGGTGCACCCTTCATTCACTACAATGGCCCTAGGGAGCAACGGTGTGAGGAAAGACACTGTGATTCACTATAAACAGCCAGTGCCACTACCACTCCCATCCTCTGTTCCCGCTTCTTCTGAACTGTTGCATATGAACTCTCACTAAGTCACTGCTAGGAAATGGATTGGCTGTTGGTCACCTCACTCTTTTGCCTGACTATGGAGTACTTATAAGGTAAAGACTTGGATGTCCAGACGTTGAGTGTACCCTGCACTACTCCTCTGACAAGTCCTAGTGCAATGAGATGTTTATGTCACATGAGGATACCTTTGTTTCCCCAAGGCACGCCAACTCAGTTCTGCCACATTTTCTAGACTTAGCCTTGTGGACCCTTACTTCTTGAGCTTCTTCGTTGTCCCTTTCCTTGGACTGCATAATGCCATAAGAGGGAAGTGGTTGCCAAACTGAATCTTTTCCCCGGGTGTAGGAAACCTAACTGCGCGCTCTGTTGAAATGTTTATTGAATTTTATTTATTTTTATTCTTTATACATATATATATATTTACAAGCGAAATATTATCTCAGTGATTGTGAACAGCACTGTGAACATCAGTGATTGTGAACAGCACTTATATGTTAAGTGACAGACTGATAGTAATGCATAGTACTTTATGGACAAAACGCCAAAAATGTTGTGTTATGCCTAGCGTGGGGCATGAGGAGGAGGTGAATGACAGGGAGTTTTCTCTTTGGTGTTATTTGAATCCCCTTTACCAAGAATTGCTCCCTAAAAGCCCACACAAGTTGCAGTGTAGGAATATATAAAGACTCGTATGCCAGTTGAAATATAAAATATGCTTGTGTGAGATGTGCCAAATTTATTTTTAATTTTTGGGGTATCATAGGGTGTCCATGTGTCAGAAATTGTAATCTACATTGGCAGCAGTGCCATGTGTGATCCATTGTGGAAACACTCATCTTTCACTAGTCAATTGTATCGCTGTCTCCCTGTCCCATCATTATCGTCCGCCTGAGCCAGGAATCAAACAGCTCAGGACACAGAAGAGGCCTGAGTCCTACACCGCATCCAGACACCCACATTAAGGTAATTATTTAAGTTTATCTTTCTTTGGCAGCATGCTGTTAGGTCACTATTCGGGAGGGGGGGGGGGGCAGTATTATAATTAGAGGGAGAATTACGGGGAAACTGGTTCCACTGGGGGCACTAAAAGAAAGTATTTTTTTTGTAATGGCACACATTATAGGGGGCATTTTTTGTACTGGCTGACATTATGAGGGGACACTATGGGGACAGTGGTTCTACGCAGGGCACTCATTTTTGTACTAGCGCACATTAGCAGGGAGTTTTCCTACTGGCACACATTATAAGGGGAATAATTACTACTGGGGCGCACTATGGTGGGATTTATTACTACAGGGGGACTATTAGAAGCATGATTACAAGTATCGGCACTATGGGGTCATTACTTCATGAGCACAATGGAAGACTTTATTACTATTGGGCGCTGTTAACATTAAATACACTCTTCCAGAGAATTATTACTATTGGTAGGACTTCAATTAGGACAGGGACACTATTTGCTGGGCACAGTTATTTTTTATGGGACTGTGTGCCAATAATCATTGAAAGGGGCATTATCTGTGTGATACTAGTATTTAAAAGGAATTATCAGTTTCTACAATATAGTATCAGGGAGCATAGTGGGCACAGTATTGGGGTGGCAGAATGGGATGTTTAGAAAGTGGGGAAAATGATGGAAAACTTCATGATTGCGGTCTGGTCCGAATGGAGATGATGAGGAAAGACAACATCTACATCAGAAGAGATATCACTGGATGTAAGAGGTGTAGGTGTAGTGCCGTATTACCCTGTATGTTTTGTAGTTCTGTATGGAAAACATTTCCAAATATGTCTAACAGTAGGGCAGGAGGGAAGGGGTTAGGTTAAGAATTTGGCATGGGTGCAGTTTTAATTTTCGCCTCAGGGAGCAGAAAGGCTAGGTGCAACCCTAAGGCCCCTTTCACACGGGCGATGTTTCGCGCAGGTGCAATGCGTGATGCGAACGCATTGCACCCGAACTGAATCCTGACCCATTCATTTCAATGGGGCTTTTCACATGGGCGATTTTTTTTACGCCTGAGTTCACCGTTGCGTGCAAATCGCAGCATGTTCTATATTCTGCGTTTTGCACGCAGCCCTGGCCCCATTGAAGTGAATGGGGCTGCGTGAAAATCGCATTGCATCCGCACACAAGTGCGGGTGCAATGCATTTTTCACGCATGGTTGCTTAGAGATGTTGTTTGTAAACATTCAGTTTTTTTATCACACGCGTGCGAAATGCATCCATACGCATCGCACCCGTGTGGAAAAAACTGAACGTACACAATCGCAGTCAAAAACTGACTGCGATTGCGCGTGGATTGGTGCTGATGCATGCCGATTTTCCGGAACGCATCCGGACCAAATCCGCGACGCTCGTGTGAAAGAGGCCTAAGAGTTGTATAGCTTACAGTATGTAAATGACTAATTTTGTAAATGAGGCAAAGAAAACCTAAAAACATTCTTAAATCTTTGAGAGCACAATATAAAAAGGGATCAATAATCTTGCTAGCAGTTTTCAGTGCAAACTGGAATTGAAACGGTGTGCGTTTGTCATAAAAGTGATTTATATGACATATTTTCCCAGTCTTGAAGTTATAATTTTTCCTTATGTAATGAAAAATTACAATGAGTATGCAAATGGCATTCTTGCTTTTTGGATTACTCGAGAAGGAACGTTTCTGTACATTCTACGACATGCAACTACCACTTAATTTTAATTCTACTTCAACTTGCAACTGCTAGGAAAATGCATGCTTCAGTTTGTAGAGCAACTCCTGGAATAAAGCCAGTTCAAATTTCTCCACCCATAAAAGGTATGCTGCCTTTTGAATTTTAAAAATCTCCACCCCACAACTGGTTTTTAATACACATGTCAATTTTACAGAGTGTGGGCCCACTGTGCCAACTAACTAGTTTGGCTTTAAGCTAAACCCTGAGGGGATTTTTCTGACACTACATTGTTATTGTTGAAAAAATATCTAGCTTTTAATCCTTGTATGCACCCTTTTCCAGGTTGCCGCCCTAGAAATCTGTTGAAGAGAGGCTGACGATCTTTCTGCCCAAGAAGCAGCAATGCCTCGTGTAGAATGTGCTCTAAGTAAAGAAGGGGCTTCTTTCCCTTCTACTTTGTAGGCTTCAGAAATGCCTGTTCTTATCCAGCGGGAAATAGAACTTTAAGCCACTCTTTTAGCAGCGAGCCGGTACCGCGGGGGAACACGTGAGCGTCAGGGATATGTCACAGTGTGGTGTTGCAGATGGTTTTTACTGAATCCTCCAATCCTTTGTCGCCTCTAGGTACCTAAGGACTGCTCGTCTGACATCTAAAGTATGGAAAGAAAATAGCCTCTTGATCATTTTGGGATTGGCACAAAACGAGGGTACTACTATATCCTGAGATCTATGAAAGGAAGAAACGACTTTTGGCAAAAAACTGGGATCTAACTTATGCCTCTTTCACACAACAGTATTTTTTGCGGGCTCCGATCTGCATATTTTGCTGATAAGATGCGGACCCATTCATTTCTATTTTCTACGCAAAAAATACTGACAGCACACTGTGTGCTGTCCACATCCGTATGTCCGTTCCGTAGCCCGCAAAAAAAAAAATAGAACATGTCCTATTCTTGTCCGTTTTGCGGACAAGGATAGGCATTGTTACAATGGATCCGCCAAAAAAACGGATGCCATGCGGACATCATCCGTTTTTTATGCGGATCCGCAATTTGCGGACCGCAAAACACAACGTTCGTGTGAAAGTAGCCTTAATCACTAACTTGTCTTGGAAAATACTAAGGAACGAAGGCCTGTAGTTCGCAGACTCGTCTTGCTGATGTTATAGCGACCAAATAAATGGTTTCAATGGTGAGCCATTTTATGGGAATCGATTCTAAGGGTTCAAATGAGCTGGAGGTTAACCCTGACAACACTGTGTTAAAATTCCAAGGAGCTACAGTATTTATGATTGTTGGTCTAGGTATATATGCTGCTTTCAGGAACCTGGCTATCCAAGGAAACTGTGCCAGACTAGTGTTGTATAATGCCCCCAATGCTGACACCTGAACCCGAAGGGTATTAAGATAGAGACCCATGTCTAAGCCGTCTTGAAGAAAGTCTAGGACGGTACATATATTGGGCCTAAATTGATCAAACGAATCTCCAGACTCGCCGTGTTCTGTCTAGTTCCTTGTAAGCAAATCGAGAACTAAATAAACTTTAAGTTTAGAGAAGAACAAATAAAGTAACTTGAAGAAAAACAGCTAATTGGCTGTTACAGTGCCTTGCGAAAGTATTCGGCCCCCTGGAACTTTTCAGCTTTTTGCCACATTTCAGGCTTCAAACAAAAAGATATAACATTTTAAATTTATTGGTGAAGAATCAACAACAAGTGTGAAGTGGAACGAAATTTTTTGGATCATTTAAACTTTTTTTGTAATAATAAAACGGAAAAGTTGGGCGTGCAAAATTATTCGGCCCATTTACTTTCAGTTCACAAACTCGCTCCAGAAGTTCATTGAGGATCTCTGAATGATCCAATGTTGTCCTAAATGACTGATGAAGATAAATAGAATCCACCCGTGTGTAATCAAGTCTCTATATAAATGCACCTGCTCTGTGATAGTCTCAGGGTTCTGTTTAAAGCACAGAGAGCATCATGAAGACCAAGGAAAACACCAGGCAGGTCCGTGATACTGTTGTGGAGAAGTTTAAAGCCAGATTTGGATACCAAACGATTTCCCAAGCTTTAAACATCCCAAGGAGCACTGTGCAAGCGATCATATTGAAATGGAAGGAGTATCAGACCACTGCCAAGACCCGGCCGTCCCTCTAAACTTTCATCTCAAACAAGGAGAAGACTGATCAGAGATGCAGCCAAGAGGCCCATGATCACTCTGGATGAACTGAAGATCTATGGCTGAGGTGGGAGAGTCTGTCCATAGGACAACAATCAGTCGAACACTTCATAAATCTTGCCTTTATGGAAGAGTGGCAAGAAGAATTTCTCAAAGATATCCATAAAAAGTCTCGTTTACAGTTTGCCACAAGCCACCTGGGAGACACACTAAACATGTGGAAGAAGGTGCTCTGGTCAGATGAACCCAAAATCGAACTTTTTGGAAACAATGCAAAACGATATGTTTGATGTAAAAGCAACACAGCTCATCACCCTGAACACACCATCCCCACTGTCAAACATGGTGGTGGCAGCATCATGGTTTGGGCCTGCTTTTCATCAGCAGGGACAGGGAAGATGGTTTAAATTGATGGGAAGATGGATGGAGCCAAATACAGGACCATTCTGGATGAAAACCTGTTGGAGTCTGCAAAAGACCTGAGACTAGGACGGAGATTTATCTTCCAACAAGACAATGATCCCAAACATAAAGCAAAATCTACAATGGAATGGTTCAAAAATAAACGTATCCAGATCTTAGAATGGCCAAGTCAAAGTCCAGACCTGAATCCAATTGAGAATATGTGGAAAGAGCTGAAAACTGCTGTTCACAAACGCTCTCCATCCAACCTCAAAGAGCTCGAGCTGTTTTGCAAGGAAGAATGGGCAAGAATGTGTTTAGATGTGCAAAACTGATAGAGACATACCCCAAGCGACTTGCAGCTGTAATCGCAGCAAAAGGTGGCTCAACAAAGTATTAATGCAAGGGGGCCGAATAATTTTACACGCCCCACTTTTTAGTTTTATTATTACAAAAAAAGTTTAAATGATCCAATAATTTTCATTCCACTTCACAATTGTGACCCACTTGTTGTTGATTCTTCACCAAAAATTTAAAATGTTATATCTTCTTGTTTGAAGCCTGAAATGTGGCAAAAGATTGAAAAGTTCCAGGGGGCCGAATACTTTCGCAAGGCACTGTATATGTTACGTTTAAGGGGTAGAAGAGGAGGAAGGAAGGAAGAGAAGGGGAGAAAGAAAGGGGGGGGGATTTTTAAACCCAAGATCACTGTCTAACATTCACAAGGATGTATTAAGTGTTAATAGAATTAAGTTTGGTGAGTGAGGTCATCTCATGTGTCACTGTAGGCAACCATCTGCAGTTGAGTGTCCTCTAATATGTGTGTAAGAAAGGATGTCGATTTGAGGAAAGAAATCCAAGGGGTCCAGAGTGTCACAAATCTACTATGGCAATGTTTAGTCTTCAAGACCTAAAATACACCTTATTTGTATTCGGTTTCCTTCTTAGGAAAAAACTTCCTTCTTAGATAAATCTAATTTCAAGAGGATGGATTCCTCAGAATCCAGGCTGACATTTTTAGGATTTTTAAGTTTGAGTGGAGAATGGGACTCTGAAATAACAGGTCCGGTCTCAGAGGTAATAGAAGGGGAGCTTCTAGACTGAGCGACTTCAGTAGAGCAAACCAGCTCCTCTTGGGCCAGAAGGGAGCTACCAAAATCAAGGTACATCTTTCTTTCTGAAATTTCTGAAGGACCCTGGGAATTAGGGGAATGTGCAGGAAAGCGTAAACTTGGCGGGTTGTCAAGTCCTGACTGAAGGCATCCACCGCAGTTGGGAAATCCCTCGGGTTGAGGGAAAAAAACTGGTTTATTTGATGGTGTTTCCAGGCGGCAAAAAGAGCTATTGATGGCTTGCCCCATTTTTCTATTATCAGCTGAAAAACTTCTGGGCATAATGTCGATTCCCCTGGATCCAGAACATGACAGCTCAGTCTGCTTCTATATTTAAAGATCCCTTTAGGTGAACTGCTGAGATCGATATTCTATTTTCCTCCGTCCAAGAAAATATTTTGTTCGCTAGACTTTGAAGTCGATGGTGTCTTGTCCCCTGACCCCGATGTCGAGAGATGTGATGGCTCTTTCAGAGCCTCCCAAACTGCCTGAAGTTCTCGGATTGTTGTCTTATAAGGTATGGGCGTTTGCCCTGGTAGGTTTTCTGTTGAACCACAGCCCCTCAACCCTGAAGGCTGGCGTCCGTTGTGATTACAAGAGGATGTTCCTGATTCCAGTATCTATTTTTATGGACGGAAGGAATGATCTTTGAGAAATGGAATCTAAAGATATCCCTAGAAATGTTTTCCAGCTGCTTGGGGATAGGTCTGACTTCTCTCAGTTAATGATCCACCCTAAAGATTAGAGGTGGTTTTCTAATAGATCTTTGTTGACCGCTACCACCAAAAGATCATCCAGATATGGCATGACACTGATTGCCTGTTGTCTCAGTGTTGCCACTACCTCTGCCATGATCTTGATGAAGATCCTTGGCGCTGAGGAAATTCAGAAAGGGAGACATACAAATCGATAATGTTGTGTATGACTCTTTGTCTGAATTGCAAATCTTAGGAACCTCCTTGATGTTTTATCGGGATGTAGTAATAGGCATCCCTTAGATCGAATGATGCCATTACCGCTCCCTTTTTTATTAATTTTACCGCTGTTCTTAAAGTTTCCATCTCGAACTTCTGATATGTCATATACTTGTTCAACGGTTTTAGATTTACTATAATTTGGGATTTCCTGTTTGGTTTTTTTTACTGTAAAAAGGCGAGAGTAGTGGCCCTTCCCTAGCTGATTTTTCGGGACCGGTTCTATTGCTCCTAATTTTAATAAATCTTGTATACCGTTTTTTTACGGTACCATGCTGAGAGAGGAAGAGTGGTAATTACCTGTGTTAGATAAAACTGCGGTACGTGCTGAAAGTTTTACGGACTCAGCTGCAGCATCCGCTAAGAAACTGGTTGCTATTTTAAGTAACGGAATGCTCTCCAGAATCTGGTCTCTTGGCGTTTTATTAATTAGATGGATCTCCAAGTGCTCTAAACACAGATTAAGGGTTCTAGCTACACAGGTGGAATCCACCCCTGGCTTAAAAAGAGCTGCCGTGGCCTCCCTCTCTGTCTTTCTATCCATGGGGGTCTTTAAGTTGCGCTGAGTCTTCAAATGGCAGGGTGGTATGTTGCTACTTTCGCCACCAGTGCGTCAAGTCTGGGAATAGATTCCCAATCGACGCAATCATCTACATGGTGACTTCTTTCAGCTGTGCCTCGTCTCTGAAGAGTTCAACAAACAGACATCTTACTTTCCTACTTTTCCATCATCCTCTCACCTTCTCCACATCTCACCCTGCCCGCCCCCCATACTATACTACAGAAACAGCCCCCCTGAAAATACTGGCACCACACAGAAAAACAGTACCCCCCTTACCTTTCAGATCAGATCCCCATATCAAACCCCAGATGAGACCCCCCATCTCCAGACCCCCATTAGACCTCCAAAGCCCCAATCAGACCCTCATTAGACCCCCAGACCCCCTATCAGATCCTCATTAGACCTCCAGACACTCAATCAGATCCCCATTAGACCTCCAGACCCCCTATCAGACCCCCTATCAGACCCTCATTAGGCCTCCAGACCCCCAATCAGACCTCCAGACCCTCAATCAGACCCTCTAGACCCCCAGTCAGACCCTTCAGGCCCCTAATCAGACCTCCTTCAGACCCCTACTTAAGATCCCCAATCACCCCCCCTTCTGGCCCCATATCATACTCTTGTGGCCCCCATATAGAACACTCCTTCTGGGGCCCATGTCAGACCCCCCCTTCTGTCCACCATTTCAGATCCCCCCCCCATTCTGTCCCACCATTTCAGATCCCCCCCCCATTCTGTCCCACCATTTCAGATCCCCCCCATTCTGTCCCACCATTTCAGATCCCCCCCCATTCTGTCCCACCATTTCAGATCCCCCCCCATTCTGTCCCACCATTTCAGATCCCCCCCCTATTCTGTCCCACCATTTCAGATCCCCCCATTCTGTCCCACCATTTCAGATCCCCCCCATTCTGTCTCACAATTTCAGACCCCCCTCCATTCTGTCCCATCATTTCAGACCACCCCCATTCTGTCCCACCATTTCAGATCCCCCTCATTCTGTCCCACCATTTCAGATCCCCCCCATTCTGTCCCACCATTTCAGATCCCCCCCATTCTGTCCCACCATTTCAGACCCCCCATTCTGTCCCAACATTTCAGATCCCCCCATTCTGTCCCAACATTTCAGATCCCCCCCATTCTGTCCCACCATTTCAGATCCCCCCATTCTGTCCCACCATTTCAGACCCCCCCATTCTGTCCCACCATTTCAGACCCCCCCCATTCTGTCCCACATTTCAGACCCCCCATTCTGTCCCACCATTTCAGACCCCCTTCCCATTCTGTCCCACCATTTCAGACCCCCTTCCCATTCTGTCCCACCATTTCAGACCCCCCTCCCATTCTGTCCCACCATTTCAGACCCCCCTCCCATTCTGTCCCACCATTTCAGACCCCCCAATCTGTCCCACCATTTCAGGCCCCCCCCATTCTGTCCCACCAATTTCAGATCCCCCCCATTCTGTCCCACCATTTCAGACCCCCCCATTCTGTCCCACCATTTCAGACCCCCCCCATTCTGTCCCACCATTTCAGACCCCCCCATTCTGTCCACCATTTAGCCCCTCTAGCCCCTCCATTCTGTCCCACCATTTCAGACCCCCTTCCCATTCTGTCCACCATTTCAGACCCCCCTCCCATTCTGTCCCACCATTTCAGACCCCCCTCCCATTCTGTCCCACCATTTCAGACCCCCCTCCCATTCTGTCCCACCATTTCAGACCCCCCAATCTGTCCCACCATTTCAGGCCCCCCCATTCTGTCCCACCATTTCAGATCCCCCCCATTCTGTCCCACCATTTCAGATCCCCCCATTCTTTCCCACCATTTCAGATCCCCCCCATTCTGTCCCACCATTTCAGATCCCCCCCATTTTGTCCCACCATTTCAGATCCCCCCCATTCTGTCCCACCATTTCAGATCCCCCCTTTTCGCGTGGTGACATGCTTCAGGTGAGACTGCGTCTGTCTCCCTGGCTGTCTGACACCCATCCTCTGCTCCTTCTCCTCCTAGGCTGCTGCATATATGGTATGTTGTACTGTGCCCCTGTATTTTAGAACCATAAAGGAGTTGTCTCGCTTCAACAAGTGGCATTTATCATGTAGAGAAAATTAATACGTTCAAAAATTAGCTGTGGGGCCCAGTCATTTCTAGTTATGCCACTGGACACATTTTACTTCATGTTAAAGGTAAATTTGAGTCAATATGTGTTACCCTGATTTATATTTTTTTTAAAAAGTGCTATTTTTGAAATTTGAATTTATCTGCTTTTAAGAAGGATAGTGATAAAATACTTAACTAACTTAATAATTAACATTGATCTTATTTCTACTTTATGTTTGCATCATCATTTTATTTTTTTAGGACATTATAAGGTTTAGAATTTTAGAAGCAATTTTTTTTTTTTTTTTTTTTTTTAAATTTCCAAAATACACTTTTTTAAGGACCAATTCAGTTTTGAAGTCACTTCTGGGGCTTTCTTATTAGAAACAACCCCATTTTAGAAGCTACACCCCTCAAGTTATTCAAAACTTATTTTACAAACTTTGATAACCCTTTCCATGTTTTACAAGAATTGAAGGAAAATTGATGCAAAATTTCAAATTTTTTTGCACATTTTAATCAATTTTTCCATGTAAGGCCACAAGGGTTAACAGCAAAATAACAGCAAAACTAACCTCACTATTTATTACCCTGATTTCTGCAGTTTACATAAACTGTATGGGCACATAGCATGGCTCAGAAGGAAAGCAGCATCATATGGTTTTTGGTGGGCAGATTTTGCTGGAATGATTTTTGGTACCATGTCACATTTGAAGGCACACTAAGGTACCCCTACAGTAGAAACATTTTGGAAACTACACCCCTCAAGGAATTTATTGAGGGGTGTAATAACCACTTTGAACCCACACAAATGTTTCTTATAATTTAGAAAAACTTGGCTGTGAAAATGGTGAAAATGAAAATTTCCATTTTTTTTTTTTTGCAATAGAATGTTTCATAAGTTCCCCATTTTTCATTTTCACAAGCAGGAGGTAGCAGGAGAAAAAGCACCACAAATTATGTTAAGCATTTTCACCTGAACATGGCAACACCCCAGATATAGTTGTAAATTGCTGTTCTATTTTGGGGTACATACAACTTTTTGATCACTGTTTTTTTGCTTTTTGGGAAGCAGGATAAAGATAAGGCGCAATTCTGCAATAGCTTTTTGGGTTTTGTTATTGTGGCAAGAAAAATGATGTTACAATACCTTTAGGCCTTGTTCACACATCAGTTATTTGATCAGTTATTTCCATCAGTTATTGTGAGCCAAAGCCAGGGGTGGAGGCTACACAGAGATCAAGTATAATGGAAAGACCTGCACCTGCTTTTGGCTCACAATAACTGATGGAAATAACTGATCAAATAACTGACATGTGAACAAGGCCTTATTCTGCAGGTCAGTACAATTACAGAGATACCAAGTTTATATAGTTTTTATTTAAATTTTTTCAATTTTAAACAGCAGTTTAAAAAAAATCCTGTTTTTGTGTCACCATTTTCTGAGAGCCATATATTTTTATTATCATCTTGTGTGGAGGCTCAGTTTTTCTGGGATGAGTTGATATTTTCATTGGTACCATTTTGTGGTACATAGTGTAATGAACAGCAGGGGCGAACCCGCTGTCCCACATGACAAACCTCCTCAGAGGCCGATGTCTGAAGAGGGAGATATTAACATTAATATATCAATATTTCTATTAAATATTAAGAATTAATATTCATAACTAATATTAATATTCTAACGTGAATATTAATATTTTCTATTAATAACGCCCGTACCAATATTCACTCACGTGGCTATCAGTACGGTATTATTAATATGATTTCCTCCTATAATGTTCCATTAAGGTACAATATTGATAACAGCGTCAGATCTGACTTCAACAATCAATATTATAATATAACACAGTCTCAACACACTCACGCTAGACTGTATTGTATTAATTTGTACCTTAACTGTAACGTTTTCCTGTTCCTTTACAACGTACTATTACAATTATATTATTACTGTGCTTGTATAACAGAAATGAAACAGTGCTAATAAAACAAGTTATTTATTATACACTATGCTAAAGTTACACAAATCACACAATAAAACAATAATATAATAAACACCAACACCTACTTATTTTTCCCACCCACACTCACATACACACACCAATATACTTTTACCCTTCCAACTATCGCTAACTTTCCCTAATCATGGAATGGAAGATTGGGGATGTAGTGCAGGGGTCAGGATGCAGGGTAAGTATAGAGGCAGAAGGGAATTAGGGGTATAGGATTGGTAGGAGAGAGAGAGAGAGAGAGAGAGAGGGGTTAGGGGCTCTTGGGATACTTAGACCAATCCTTGCTGGAACTCTGTCATGGCGACCTTTCCCCCATCTTCCTTCAGGTGACTCATTCAGGAGACTGCCTTTTCTGGCCCCCAAAGTTGGCTATATTGTATATCTAAGCCCCCTCCCCCTTCAGGTGAAAGCAGTGAGGTGTAGTGATACTAGCCTAACACCCCCTACAGGGAACCTTCTGCTGTTAGGCCACGGATCTACTTTCTTTTGATCTCATCAGCCTCCATGTCTCAAGCCATTGTAACGCCTGCCTGAAAGTTCCTGCTATCAGTTTAAGATAGAGGGAAGTGCATCACACCTATTGAGACAAAAGGTCTATTGAACCATAGTTTAACATACCTATGATACTGTCAACATATGGCCCTATTGTCTTCCCCCATACCCCAGCAGGCATATGGCATTCCTGCAGGAGGGGGGCTTTGAATAGAGTGAAGTGAATACTATGTATCTTGGCCTTCTCACTACTAGGATTAAATACATATATATATATATATATAGGGGCAAATATCTATGGGGAAACTCTTCCCCCTGTAACAATGTCTAAGTGCACCCCTCATTCTTCACGATGCCTCTGATGATGAGGATAGATTTTCCTGAGTACACCAGATGCTACCTCTGAGGAAGGCTGGAACATGAGGGAACAGAACCTAGGTGTGGACCCATTGAGTTGACATCCAGATGGTATGGTACACCCAGAGGGTACTGGGAGGCCAAAGGCAGATCAGGCTGTGGCAAGGCAAGGTCAGTGTGCAGCGTCCAAGGTCAGGGCTGGCAGCAGTATGGCGTAATCCATAAACGAGGTCAGGGCAGACGGCTATATATTGAGGTCAGTAAACGAGCTACAACGTCAGCGGCAGACAGGCCGTTAAACAAGTTGCAAGTTCCGGTACACAGTAATGGTAAGAATCACAGAAACACCTTTGCTAAACAGGAACTAGACTAAGCTAGGAACCAAAGTTGCTCAACCACCTTCCACTTCCTGCAGACAAGCCACGGGCTGGGGAAGATAGGGAGCATGCGTGTGCTGCCTCACATAAAGAGGAGAGACACGCCCGCACACACCCTATATGTAGTACACACAAGGAATTATGAGCCAGAAGCGAGATGCAGGCAGCAGGAGAGCAGACCACATCTAAGAACCCCCCTGCCTGCATATGTCTGTATGGCGTGCAGCAGCGGGGAGGAGTGAGGAAACCTGGCGCCCATACCTGCATGTGGGGACAGAATCACAGGCACGGGAAGCAGGGTTAATAGTAGCTCCCCCTTATGCCCATATCCTCAGGCCTGACCCTAGACAAGAAAATTTTCAAAAGAAGGAAGGCATTGATGTTTTCTTTTGGCTCTCAAGATCTCTCCTCAGGGCCAAATGCCTTCCAGTCCACCAGGAACAAGGTTCTGCCTCTACAATTCTTAATGTCCAGAATACCTTTAACTACATAGATGTTCTCTACATTGAAAGGAGCAGGAGTAGGAACAGGTTTCTTGAAGAAGCGATAAAGTATGACAGGCTTCAGCTGAGAGACGTGGAAAGAATTCAGTACCCTGAGAAAGGCAGGCAATCCAAATTGTAGGATACATTATTAATCCTCCTGATAAATTCAAATGGACCAATGAACCGAGGCCACAATTTATAGGAGAGTAATTTACTTTAAGCATGATAGTACGGCATTCCTCCAAGTATATCTCCCCAGGACGGAAGGAGAACTTCTGCGCCAACAGAAACCTTCATCCGTACAGACACTCCTTTCACAGCAGTCTCGGTCTCTTTCCCGATTTTGGAATAATCCCTAGAAGCCACATCAAGAAGTAGAAGGCAGTGTTAGTGGGGTGTTAGATTGCTGACCATAAACAACAAAAAAATTCTGACTTTTTGGAAACCTCACTGACAAGATTAATGGTGTTGGAGATTAGTGAAGTGGTGCAAAAACTTGGTAAGGATTTGGTTGACACGCTCTACTTGACCCAATACCACTGTACATGTACGGCGGAGGTCTTTAAGGGGTTAAAGTTGTTCCTTTACAGGGTAGAGTTCTGACCAAGTTTTCACCTCCAGTAGAAAAGGAGATAATCCCAACTAAGACTGGGCCCCCTCCTGCCCTGGGTTCCATAGCAGTCGCATGGTCTGCCACTACGGTAGTTACGCCCCTGGTGACCGCACTAGACACAGGTCCAAATAATAAGCTTGCACAAGAAAAGCTCGTAGATGAGTTCACTGGCGTAGCTATAGGGGTGGCAGCAATCGCAGTTGCGACCGGGCCCCTAAACCAGGGGAGCCCAGAGGGCCCCCCTTGCCAGTGACACTGTATTTTCCCTTTATAAGATGCAGACAGTGCATCTTATAAAGGGCATACTAGTGAGCGCTTCCATTATGGAAGTGCTCACTAGTATGCAGGAGAAGAGGAAGAGAAGCGCTGTGAGCGCTGTACAGTACTTTCACCTCCTCCTGCTCACTCTTCTCAGGTCCCACGCCGTTTGTCCTGGCTGCCTGCAGCGTCAGGACATACAGAGCACACACTGACCTGACGCTGCAAGAGGTCAGGTGACTGCAGTGTGGACCCTGAGAAGAGAAGACAGCCAGGACCAGGAAAGTGGCGTCAAGAGAGGTAAGTTCCTTTATTATTTTACAGTCTGATCTGGAGGTCTGAAGGGTCTAATGGGGAGTCTGGAGATCTGACTGGAGGTCTGCTCTGAGGTCAAAAAATGTAAATAACACTCACAAGGCAGAATCTGCATTAAAGACACAGGATCTAGTCACAAGCAAAGCTCATTGAAAGGAGACCAATCAGTGTTTTGTGCACAAGAAAACAGGTCATCTGGGGGGCACCTGACAGTGTAGGGATGGCGCACAGGGACTGTTGATGCTCCTTCCTCCCTGGTTCACAAAGGGTTAAGTTGTTTCCCTCCACTTGCATTGTGTTATTTAGCTTGAGGCACCTCTGCTTTTGGCACCAGGTACAGAATGGGTTAGAGAATGTGAAGGGGCTGCTGTCCCTCTCTGCCTGAGCTGGTCCCTCCTATAGGGTTGGCCAGTTCTCCCACAGTTAATAAATAACCCCTCCTTTCCCCCCAGCTCTTCCACTCGGTGCACGGAAGAGTTCTGGTCCCACCCTCCCTTGGGTTCTTGGTTGAGGCACCATCACTATTCTTTGTTCAGTTACTTTGTGATTTGCTAACACGGTTTTTCTGTTTTGTACTGCAGTGGTTGCTATTGGAGTTCTTACAAGTCACAGCAGGTGGCAGTTCAATAGAACGGGATGTGGAGAGAAGGAGGGTGGACTTGCCCGTTGGGATTCCGGCGGCTGGCATACCGCTCCATGTGTGGTTTTACAGTTAAAAGAGGTTTTGCCGTGTTATAATTAATAAATATGCTGTGGCCGATCACCACCCAACAATAAAAGGAGTTAGGCCCCTTTCAGACGAGCGAGAGACTCGGACGTCTCCCGCATCGTGTGCCGTGTACTAAACTCCCGGCACTGAATGGGATTACATTGCATTATACTGATTTATGATGCTATGTAACTCTTACAGTTCTGGAATGTGTTGGATAACACTGTCAGCATTATCCAACACAATCATAAAATCAGTATAATGCTATGTAACCCCCGTTCAGTGCCGGGAGTTCAGTACACGGCACACGATGCGGGAGACGTCCGAGTCTAACGCTCGTGTGAAAGGGGCCTCAAAGATAAATGGTGTTGTGTCTTTATTGACGGCATAAATGGGTTAGTGTTAAATGGGGGAGGGTTGTTGAGAAGTTAGTGATCCCCTCCTTTCAACAGTCTGAAAGCTGACTGCAGAGTTTGGAAAGCTAGAATGAAACAGGTAAAAAAGCAGAGTGATTAACAAAGAGTTAAAAGTGCTGTCCGTGAAGAAAGTAACACTGAAAGTACTGAAGCTGCATTTATTTTTAAAGGGGTTATCCAATTTCTCAAACAGCCCCTACCCCCACCATGTGTCGGGCCCCTCACAGGTAATATGCTTAACCCATTCCCGGCGCACCACTGCTGTTGCTTTGCCCTGTACACAGATGAAAACATCCAGTGTCAGGGGGGAACCGCCCTAGCATCGCAGGTGACGATAAGAGAAAGTGACCTTAGCTAATGGTCAGTATATCACTTCAGAAGGAACAAGAGATGGCTACATTAATTATCAGGTCTCCCCAACACAAAGCAGAAGGATTCTAGTAAAGGATGTGCTGTATGTCCCCAGTCTAGAAAGCAATTTTTTGTCTGTGAAGAAACTCAAGGGACATGGCAATGAAGTCATATTTAAAAATTACCACTGCATCAAACAAGGGTAGATACAGTAAATGCAGAAGGAAAAATTACAAACAAGAACAGCACAAGGATTGTGTTTACGTATGGCACAGATGTCTTGCACATACTGACTCAGAAGCAATAAGAAAGCCAATTTAAGACCAGCTGGCTGAAGGTGTTGAAGTAGACCAATAAAATCACATGATGAAATGTATAAGCTGCCTTAAAGGATAGGTCATCAATATCAGATCAGTGGGGTCTGACACTCCCGCCAATCAGCTTAATAAAGAGCAGTGTGCACATGCCATCTCCCTTCTCTTTTCCTGCTCGCTACTGCTTTGCCATAGACAGCAGTCGTGACCAGGAAGAGAGATGGGAGACGGCACGTTAGAATTGCCCATACCGTCTCCTCATACAGCTGATTGGCAGGAATGCCCGGTGTCAGACCCCCGGCGATCTGATATTGATGACCTATCCTGAGGATAGGTCTTCAATGTTAAAAGCCCGGACAACCCCTTTAAAGGGAAAATGTCCAGAAAAACATTTCCTAAAAATAGTCACAAGATCAGAGCAGCCACTTAACTTAATACCCTCAGCTGTGGCAAGAAAAGATATTTTCTCCCTTTTATTGATGATTATGCAAGGTATACTGATGTTTATTTGCTTCATAGCAAAAGTGAAGTTCCAGAGAAACTTGAAGAATATCTCTGAAGTAACAAGTTTGGGAAAAAGCCAAAGATTGTATGTGAATACTAGTGTTGAGCAAACCCAGACAGCAACGTTCAGGACCATACATTTTGGCGTCCGTGCACCAAACCCGAACACGGATTTTGGCACCAAAGTTGTTGTTCATACTTTAAATAAAGTTTGTATAAAGGCTGCAGCGCAAGCATTTAAGCTGTGGGCAGGGGTGCATCGAGCCTTTTTTGCTGTCTGAGGCGAAAACTGAAATGGCGCACCCCCATATGCCAATTTCTTAACCTAACTGCTTTGCCACAATGAAAGCGCTCATTACCCATGGCCCTTCTGCTGCCCCCCTCTTGCCCCTTCCTGGTGTTGCCTGAGGTGATTGCCTCACCTGGCCTCATTGGTGGTGCACCCCTGGCTGTGGGCACTTTGAAGCCATCACAGTCATGCCAATTATTGGCATGGCTGTGATTGGCCGGTACACCATATGATGATGTATGCATAAATTCTGGATCACATGGAGTGCAGCCATTCTGCTCTAACTAGTGTAGGGACAGGACTCTGCTGCAGGCAGGGAGAGTGTTAGGCCTTTATTATTTTTAAAAGGTGTGCTGGTGACCTGTAGACATTATTGATCGGTACAATATAGCTTCTTTGCACCAGTGAGACAGAAATACCATACTTAATCGTGCTGTTCAGTCTGAAGGTTTACTATTTTCGGTACAATCCTACTCCTTTGCTACATATTTTTTGTGCCAAACACCTCTTTTGCATCAGTGACATGGATATACAAATGTTCATCTGTCAGCCACTTTTTTGGGAGACTAACAAAATGAGGAGAGCATCAACTAGGGGATGTGGCCATGGTGCTGTTGGTGTTGGTGGAGTGCCTGCTGCAGGGAGGGGACGTTGTTGATCTCTGCTAGGTACATGCCCAAATGAAACTACTGCAAGCTCTGGCCCTGAATGCAAGCGTTTCCAAATTCCTGGCCTTTGAAATGCTGCCATTCTGTCTGGTGAAGATGGACAGTTTTAAAAATATAATGGCAACTGTCCCACGGTACCTGGTTCCAAGCCACTGCTATTCCTGCAGAAGCAAGTACACATAAAGGAGCGTTGTAGCAGCACTTTCAGAAAAAAGTCCATATAGTGGTGGTGCCCACGGTGATGGATACCAGTCTTTAGTATCCCCAAGTATTTTTACTTTTGATTGTAGGCAATGTCACTATGGACTGAACCTGTGAACATATTCATGAAAAAGTATATATGGACTAGTTGAATCTATTCATCTTCCAGCGTGGGTATGTAGTGGACCTCTGTGGTCTGTGTGTGTATCATCCGATTAACCTAGTATTAATATGGGATTTTTTATTTTAGGCTATACACTACCCGTGATCACAAAACACTGAGAAAGGGCATGAAAGCTTTTTTTCTCTCAGATGGGCGGTATGAATGTGAAAGCTCTGTGGCATAGGT
Source organism: Rhinella marina (assembly GCA_900303285.1). Lineage (NCBI taxonomy): Eukaryota > Metazoa > Chordata > Amphibia > Anura > Bufonidae > Rhinella > Rhinella marina. The sequence continues at coordinate 37,132 of ONZH01025057.1, read as the reverse complement.
GGGGGGTCTTATTGGTCAGCCCACCTTGCCAGTCATCTCTACTGTAAGACTGGTTTGTGGTCTGGAGTAGGGTCCCGAACAGCAGTAGGGACACACTCCCAGCCTTAGAGTGAGTGGCGGGTCTAGATAGTGGATCCGCTTACCTTGTGGGAATGAGGGAGGCACCCCCCCCTCCCCTCTGTATTGGACCCAAATCGTGGCTGTCTGGGTGGAGGAGAGGTCCCCCACATCTTTGGTGTGACACGCCCCCACTTGACTTTGCCAGGACTGGCGCTTAACCAGTGATGATTGATTTGAGGGATTTATTCCCCTATAGCCTATACTGACTGTATATACTCTTAAGCCTATAATTAAGGCGCTTTATTATTGCCCCATTGATTTCAGTGTACATAGTGTTTGCCTTTATGTATTGGGTGATCTTGGTGAGTCTGCAGCCCTATATAGTGATATACATATTGCTGGCATTTCCAGTTTAGCTAAAAAGGATGACCAAACCTAGACAACAAACCCTATGTACTCAGTTTTTGTACCCCTATAACATAGCAGGGAGTTCTCTGAAGTTAACTGATGCTGCCGGATAACAGGCGCAGGCGCAGTACAGTGATAGGATGCACGGCTTTCCCTGTCTCCTCGCTATGTTAGGGGCACAGGCGCAGTACTGCCCTGTGTACGCCGGGCCTAGAAGGCTTTCAGACACGTGCGCACTGAGGGCATCGACAGCCCGGAGATGTAGAATAGAGCGCACGTTTCTCCTGCAGCACGACATATGGCGACAGTGTTCTTCAATGCAGAAATACAGTAAGCATTGATTTTATCACTTTCAAACTGTGGCATCTCAATGTATATGTTTTTGATGACTAATAGGGCATTGCTGATTAATATGTTGTATATTGGGCACTTATGTATGGATATTTACCAAATAGGATTTGCATTTGCATATGGTTTGTGCGCTCTTTACAGTGGGGAAAAAAAAATTTAGTCAGCCACCAATTGTGCAAGTTCCCCAACTTAAAAAGATGAGAGAGGCCTGTAATTTACATCATAGTGTAGACCTCAACTATGAGAGACAAAATGAGAAAACAAATCCAGAAAATCACATTGTCTGATTTTTAAAGAATTTATTTGCAAATTATGGTGGAAAATAAGTATTTGGTCAATAGTAACATAGTAACATAGTCGATAAGGCCGAAAAAAGACATCTGTCCATCAAGTTCGGACTTTTTTCCTACAAGTTGATCCAGAGGAAGGCAAAAAACCCCTGTGAGGTAGAAGCCAATTTTCCCCACTTTAGGGGAAAAAAATCCTTCCCGACTCCAATCAGGCAATCAGAATAACTCCCTGGATCAACGACCCATCTCTAGTAACTATAACATGTAATATTGTTACCCTCCAGAAATACATCCAGGCCTCTCTTGAACTCTTTTAGTGAACTTACCATCACCACCTCCTCAGGCAGAGAGTTCCATAGTCTCACTGCTCTTACAGTAAAGAATCCTCTTCTATGTTTGTGTACAAACCTTCTTTCCTCCAGGTGCAGAGGATGTCCCCTCTTCACAGTAACAGTCCTGAGGATAAATAGATGATGGGAGAGATCTCTGTACTGACCCCTGATATATTTATACATAGTTATTAGATCTCCCCTCAGTCGTCTTTTTTCTAAAGTGAATAACCCTAATTTTGATAATCTTTCTGGGTACTGTAGTCCACGCATTCAAGTTATTACTTTAGTTGCCCTCCTCTGAACCCTCTCCAACTCTGATGTCTCTATGTCTGCCTTGTTCACAGGAGCCCAGAACTGTACACAGTACTCCATGTGTGGTCTTACTAGTGATTTGTAAAGTGGCAGGACTATGTTCTCATCACAGGCATCTATGCCTCTTTTGATGCAACCCATTATCTTATTTGCCTTGGCAGCAGCTGTCTGACACTGGTTTCTGCAGCTTAGTTTGCTGTTCACTAAAATTCCTAGGTCCTTTTCCATGTCAGAGTTACCCAATATTTTACCATTTAGTATGTACTGGTGACTTGCATTATTCCTTCCCATATGCATAACTTTACATTTGTCAGTGTTAAACCTCATCTGCCACTTCTCTGCCCAAGCCTTCAGTCTATCCAGATCCATCTGTAGTAGTATACTGCCCTCTTCTGTGTTAATTACTTACACAGTTTAGTGTCATCTGCAAAAACTGATATTTTACTGTGCAAGCCTTCTACAAGATCATTAATAAATATACTGAAGAGAATAGGGCCCAATACTGACCCTTGTGGTACCCCACTAGTTACAGTGACCCAATCTGAGTATGTACCATTAATAACCACCCTCTGTTTTATATCACTGAGCCAGTTACTTACCCACATACAGACATTTTCTCCCAGGCCAAGCATTCTCATTTTATATACTAACCTTTTATGTGGTACAGTGTCAAATGCTTTGGAGAAGTCCAGATATGCGACATCCATTGATTTGCTGCGGTCCAGTCTAGAACTTACCTCCTCATAGAAACTGATTAAATTGGTTTGACATGACCGATCCCTCATGAAGCCATGCTGATATGGAGTAATTTGCTTATTTTCAATGAGGTACTCCAAGATAGCATCTCTTAGAAAACCCTCAAACAGTTTACCCACAACAGATGTTAAACTTATCGGCCTATAGTTCCCGGGCTCTGTTTTTGGACCCTTTTTGAATAACAAAAGTTCATCTCAATACTTTGTTATATATCCTTTGTTGGCAGTCACAGAGGTCAAACGTTTTCTGTAAGTCTTCACAAGGTTGGCACACACTGTTGCTGGTATGTTGGCCCATCCCTCCATCCAGATCTCCTCTAGAGCAGTGAGGTTTGGGGGCTGTTGCTGAGCAAAACAGACTTTCAACTCCCTCCAAAGGTTTTCTATGGGGTTGAGATCTGGAGACTGGCTAGGCCACTCCAGGACTTTGCCACCCCATGCTTCACAGTAGGTATGGTGTTCTTTGGATGCAACTCAGCATTCACTCTCCTCCAAACACGACAAGTTGTTTCTACCAAACAGTTCTACTTTGGTTTCATCTGACCATATGACATTCTCCCAATACTCTTCTGGAACATCCAAATGATCTCTAGCAAACTTCAGACGGGCCCGGATATGTACTGGCTTAAGCAGGGGGACACGTCTGGCACTGCAGGATCTGAGTCCCTGGCGGCGTAGTGTGTTACTGACGGTAGCCTTTGTTACATTGGTCCCAGCTTTCTGCATGTCATTCACTAGGTCCCCCCGTGTGGTTCTGGGATTTTTGCTCACAGTTCTTGTGATCATTTTGACCCCACGGGGTAAGATATGCGTGGAGCCCCTGATCGAGGGAGATTATCAGTGGTCTTGTATGTCTTCCATTTTCTAATTATTGCTCCCACAGTTGATTTCTTCACATCAAGCTGCTTGCCTATTGCAGATTCAGTCTTCCCAGCATGGTGCAGGTATACAATTTTGTTTCTGGTGTCTTTCAACAGCTCTTTGGTCTTCACTATAGTGGAGTTTGGAGTGTGACTGTTTGAGGTTGTGGACAGGTGTCTTTTATACTGATAACAAGTTCAAACAGATGCCATTACTACATGGAGGATAGAGGAGCCTCTTAAAGAGGAAGTTACAGGTCTGTGAGAGCCAGAAATCTTGCTTGTTTGTAGGTGACCAAATACTTATTTTCTTCCATAATTTGTGATGAATGTGATTTTCTGGATTTGTTTTCTCATTTTGTCTCTCATAGTTGAGGTCTACCTATGATGTCAATTACAGGCCTCTCTCATTTTTTTAAGTGGGAGAACTTGCGCAATTGGTGGCTGACTAAATACTTTTTCCCCCCACTGTAGGTATGTGGGAGGGTATTTATACCTGCTATTGTACACCTCACACATTTCTTGAAAAAGACTATTGTAGTCGAAACGTCGCACTTGTGATGAATAAACTAAAAATGAATTGAAGACCTGGGAGTGATGTGGTTTCCTTAAACTGCTGTCTGCACGAGCAAGTGACAGAAAAAAATCAAGTGTGTGCTGCGCAACGCCATCAGTGGCAAGGTCCACATAACCACCGACACATGGACCAGTAAGTAAGGGCATAGACATTATATCTCCCTAACTGCCCACTGGGTAAATGTAGTGGCGGCTGGGCCTGAGGCAGACAGTGGTTTCTCAGTGCCTCCTGTTGCCTTCTCTTACTACTCCGCTTCCTCCTCTGGTTCCTGCTCTACTGCCTCTTCATCAAGTCAGCACAACACCTGCACCACCAACTTCAGCACAGCCAGGGAGAAACGACAGCAGGCTGTTCTCAAACTCACCCTGTTAATTGGGGCGGTGAGACCTACATAATTTTTTATTTTTTGTGCTAAACACCTCTTTTGCATCATTGACATGGATATATAATTGTTCGTCTGTCAGCCAATTTTGTTGGTGACTGTAACAAAATGAAGAGAGAATCAACTAGGGGACGTGGCAGTGGTGCTGCTGGAGTTGGTGGAGCTTCTGTTGCAGGGAGAGGACGTTGTTGATCTGTGCCAGGTACGCGCCCAAATGGAACACCTTCCTCTGGTGCACACAGGCGACTGGACGTTTTGTGTAATTTTGTAGGTCGAATACCACTCTAAGAATGGCGAGACCAGAACAAGTAGAGGCGGTAGTAGATTGGATATTTGACAGTGCCTCCAGTTCCTTCACATTGTCTTCCACTCGGTTCACTGCTGAAAATGCAGAGTTGGTACCAAGCAGTCTGAGCCCCAAGTCATGCAGCAGTCACTTCAGCTTTTTGATGACTCTGATGACCCCAGAAGTGACAGAAATTGAGTGCACTGATGCCCAACCACTTATGTTTGAGGATGAGGATGTGGGAGAACCACCGCAGCATGTCTCCGATGATAATGATGATGATGGAACATAGGTGTCAACTGCTGGGGCTTTCTGCAATGTGCAGACCAGACAGGAGGGCAGGAGTGAGGAGTGGGTGGGTGGTTCTAGACCTCACATGGAATCCAGGTCATGCCAGTGATGTGTGCAGTTCGGAGGAAGAGGTGGGGGTCACACAGCGCCAGCTGTACAGCAAAAGAGTAATCAGGGTGCAAAAGCAGAGAGGCCACCCCCAGCAAATACTCCTGCTACTTCCCAATGCGCCAAGAGACGTAGCACACCAAAGCCAGCGCAAAGGAGTTCCCTGGCATGGCAGTTCTACAGGCAGTGAGCTGACAACAGGACATGGGTTGTTTGCACTCTATGCAGTCAGGGCCTGAAGCGAGACCTATATGTTCTCAACTTGAGCACCACCTGCATGATCTGGCATCTAACCGCAAAGCACGAGCTGCAGTGGAGTAGACACCTCAAGAATCACAAAAGATCAAAGGCTCTCTTCTGCTGTGGTCTCGACCTCCTCCTCCTCCCCTTCTGGATTGACAGAGGCACCTGCCACCCGCAAACAGATGATGTGGCAGCCACACCACCATTACCGTCCCCCAACATGTCCACACTGTCCCATGGAAGCGTTCAGCTGTCCATCCCAGTAACACTGGAGAGAAAGAGGAAGTACCCCCTAAACCCCCCAAGAGCCCTGGCCCTGAATGCCAGCATTTCCACATTTCTAGCCTTTGAAATGCTGTCATTTCTGTCTGGTGGAGATGGACAGTTTTAAAAATGTAATGGCAGCTGTTCCACGGTACCTGGTTCCAAGCCACTACTTTTCAAGGCGGGATATCCCTGCCCTACACAAACAAGTGGCAGAAAAAAATCAGGTGTGCGCTGCGTAACACCATCAGTGGCAAGGTCTACATAACCACTGACACGTGGACCAGTATGTATGGGCAAGGACGTTTTATCTCCCTAGCTGCCCACTGAGTAAATGTAGTGGCTGCTAGGCCTGAGGCGGGCAGCGGTTTGGCACATGTCCTACTGTCACCGAGGATTGCTGGATGTTTCTTGGTGCCTCCTGTTACTTCCTCTTACTCTGCTACCTCCTCCAGTTTCTACTCTACCACCTCCTGAACGACAGCAGGGTGTTCTGAAACTCATATATTTGGGGGAAAGACCCCACACCGCGCAGGAGCTGTGGGCAGGCATGGAAGAACAGACCGATGAGTGGCTGGTGCCACTGAGCTTCGAGCCTGGCCTGGTGGTGTGTGACAACGGAAAAATCTCATAGCAGCTCTGTGGCTAGCCGGTTTGATGCACATCCCTTGCCTGGCGCATGTGCTGAACTTGGTGGTGCAGAGATTCCTGAAGAATTACCATGATATTTCAGAGCTGCTGCAGAAAATGTGGTCCATCTGTGCATGGCTGCGCAGGGGCCCAGTGCGGCAGGGGGGCCCGTGGGAGGTCCGGTGGCAGTAGGAGATGAGCGCTTCCATTGTGGAAGCGCTCATCTCCATATTCATCTGTATCGCCATCCTCAGGAGAGCGATACAGATGATTGCAGGGCAGGGGAGAGGTGTTTCCCTTACCTGCTCCTCTGATAGGCTGCAGACGTCATTGCGCCGCCTGAGCCGAACAGCGCGGGACACAGACCGGAAGAGGCCTGCATCGCATCTCTGACAGGCTCATGGAGGTAAGTATAACTGTTTTTTTATTAACATTACACTTTTGCCCAGTATGGAGGGGGCATTTTTATCTATTAGGGGGCATTTACTGGCACACATGGGGGAAAGGAGCACTATGGGGACATTATACTGGCACATATGGGGGGGGAAGGAGTACTATGGGGGCATCTACTAGCGGGCATTATACTGGCACACACGGGGGAGAGGAGCATCTCATATGGGGGCATCTATAAGGTGGCATTAAATACTTGCACAGATGGAGGAAGCACTATGGGGGCATCTACAAGGGGGCATTATATACTGGCACAGATGGAAGGAGCACTATGGGGGCATCTACAAGGGAGCATTATATACTGGCACAGATGGAGGGAGCACTATGGGGGCATCTAGAAAGGGGGCATTATATACTGGCACTATGGGGGAATCTACAAGGGGGCATTATATACTGGCATACATGGAGGGAAAGGAGCACTATGAGGGCATCTACTGGAGGGCATTATATAGGGGCATTTTATACTGGCACACATTATGGGGGCACTATGGGGAAGGGGGGAGAGGAGCATTATCGGGGCATCTACTTGTGGCACTCTATAGGGGCATTTTATACTAGCACATTATGTCAGGCATCATGGGACGGGGAGGAGCACTATGGGGGCACTTTATAAAGAGTATTCTTTGCTGGTGCAAATTATGGGGCGCTATGGGGGCCTTAACTTAATTGGGGACACTAAGAGGATTTTTTGGGCACACAATAGGGGCATTGGCACACATTATGAGGGCACTATAGGGACATTGGCTCTGGGGGCACTAAGAGGAGGTATTTTTTACTGCCACACAACAGGGCATTTGTTGTATCATTATTTTTGGGGGACATTATGTTTACACTATTAGTGTCAGGTACACTGTTTCCTGGGTGCAGTTATTTTTTAGGGCACTCTGTGCCAATAATTATTGAAGGGGGCGCTATCTATGTGGTACTAGTATTTTCAGGGGGACTGTTTCTGCTGTATAGTATTGGGGAGCACAGCGTATCAGTATTAGAGGTGGCAGGATGTGGCGTTCAGAAGAGAATCAGCAGGACACAAACCTCTGCATGCTGTGGTTTGTGTCCAGCCGGATCGTAGTGCTTCAGGTGTGAAAGTAGCCTCACCCTATTTTTTGTATTGCTGTATGTAATGTTAGGAGGGAATAGGAAAATTTGGCGTGGGGGGGCCCAGGCACAATCTTTGCACAGGGGCCCTCTGCTGTCTGTGTCCGCCCCTGACTTTGGCCATCCCGCTCACCACCTTATATATGACATACCCACAAGAGTTTCAGCTGCAGCGCGCACGAATGAGTCGCTCTGTGGAACAGCAACATTTCACCACCAATGAGTGGGCCTCCATGCGGGACTTATGTGCCATGTTGTGCAGTTTCGAGTACTCCACCAACATAACCAGTGCCGCTGACGCCATCCTCAGTGTTACTATCTCACTTTATCTCCTTGAAAAAATGTTTCAGGCTATGATGGATGAGGATGTGGCACAGGAGGAAGAGGAACAGGGATCATTCCCACAGTTATCAGGCCAGTCGTCCACAGGTGGTTCAGAGGGTGGGTTCCTGCACCAACAGCAGTCAGGTTCACAACTGTCCAGCCAGGGCACAGTTTTGGAGGATACGGCGAAGGAGGAGGAGGATCAGCATTCACAGCAGGGTGGCACCCAAATCAGCTCACGGGCATCACTGGAGCATGGCTGGGGGATACAGGGGACACAAACAATACACCTTCCACTGAGGACAGCTTGTCGTTGCCTCTGGGCAGCTTGGCACACATGAGCAACTAAATGCTGCAGTGCCTGCACAACGACAGCCGAGTTGCCCACATTCTAACTAATGCTGATTACTGGGTGGCCACCCTGCTTTATCCCCGCTACAAGGACAACGTGCCGTCCTTACTTCCGTCACTGAAGTGTGAATAGAAGATGCGTGAGTACAAGTGAACTACTGATGGCATTCCCATCTGACAGGGGGGCTCAGTAGAAGCATGAAGCGCAGACGGCAGAGGAGGAGGAGGCCGCCAACACAACTGGGGCACTGTCAGCACCTCAGAAGGGAGGGTTAGCATGGCCGAAATGTGGAAAAGTTTTGTCTGCATGCCACTATATACATCACCACCGTCTGATATGGACTGATGGGTCTGCCCCATTTAATTTTTGGGTCTCCAACTTCGGCACATGGACTGAGCTTGCCCTTTATGCCTTGGAGGTGCTGGCCTGCCCTGCGGCAACTGTATTGTCCGAACGTATGTTTAGCACGACAGGAGGAGTGATCACGGACAGGTGCATCCGCCTTTCCACAGCCAACTTGGACAAGCTCACGTTCAATAAAATGAACCAGGCATGGACCCCACAGGACTTGTCCGTATCTTGGCCAGAGTAGAGAGGTAGTTGATGACCTCTTCCCCCTGCACCGACACGTCAGCCTCCTCCGTCTGCACCGTCACGTCCACCTCCTCCACTAGGACCTCCGCCTCTAGGCTCAAGATTGTTATATCTCCTATTGGCAGAGTAGAGAAGAATACCAGGCACACCTAGCCATTGTTGTACACCAGCACAGTTTGTGCATTATCTTTGCTATTTCCCAATGTTTTGGTACCTCCACAAACAAACAAAATAAAAAAAAAAGTTGTGTCCTCCTTCGCCTCTTCTGCTTGCACCGCCTTCACCGACATTTCCACCTCCTCCACTGAGACCTCCGCCTCTAGGCTCAGTTACCAACCTCCCCACACACACAAAAAATGTAATTAAGAATTCTAATAAGACAAACTATTTTGAATCCATCCAATTAATGTGGGAGAGGAAATTCTTCTGTGTAGCGTGTCTGTGAAAGTCCTGCATCTTTAGACCACCCCTATGGCATCTGTCTTACTGTAGTAGGAAAAAAAATTCTTTTAATATATAGTCCCCAAATAGGGGACGTGTGAGATCTATAACTGAGATGAAATTTTTTACCCAGTTTTAACCCAGGACATACAAGCACCAAACTGTCACACCTTGGTCCTTAGCAACCTGACACAGAATTGGAAAAAAACAAACAAACAAACAGAGTGTTAGCTTCCTCCCACGTCTTCTCCACCTCTTCCACCTACGGTGCCATGTCCACAACCTCCTCAACTTCCTACTCCATTTGGACCTCCGCCTCTTGGTTCAAGATTGTTATTTTTTTATTTTTATGTATTTTATGTCTTTTTAAGTCATTTCCCAATCCACCTTTTTTTGCAGGGCAATTGTACTGCTTTTACTCCTACTTTGGATCCCTCTAGCCCTTTCTATGACTTTACAGCCATTTAGCAAAAAACAACTCACCCAAATATCACAGCAACAGTTTGAATTCTCTGCAGACACATAAGCAAACCATGTCAAAGCGACTGGACCATTGTTAAGAGAGTTTTTCTATATTTAAAAGCGACTAGAAAGTGTAATTTTTCTTACGGTAAATTCTCTTTCCTTTAGTCCAAAGCAGCAGCACCAATGGGGATTTCTAATACTCCTGAAACACAGGACAGGAGATGTCAATTAATTAATTAATTAAATGCAGAACCTATAAGACTGTCTAACTCAGACCCTCCTATTGTGTAATTCAAACTGAACTTCCAGTCACATACAAAAAACCATTCAAGGTCTGTTTCATCAATCATTTTTTTGGGTGGGCAAATATGTGCTGCTGCTTTGGACTAAAGGAAAGAGAATTTACGGTAAGAAAAATTACACTTTCCTTGTCCTCCTACAGCAGCAGCACCAATGGGAATTTAGCAATTAATCCTACAGGGGGGGCTCTCCATTACACCGTGGACTATTACCACTCCAAAAGCCGTTTCACCCGCTTGTCCATATCCAGTCTGTAGTGCTTCACAAACGTATTGGGCGAACTCCATGACGCCGTTTTACGGATCTGGTCTATGGTGACAGATCTCTTCTCTGCCCATGACGTGGCCATAGCACGAGTAGAATGAGCCCTTATCGGCTTCGGTACCTCCATGCCATTCTGTTCACAGCAGATAGTAATAGCCTCTCTTATCCATCTGGATATTGAGGCCTTTGTAAGCTCTTCCCCTTTCTTTTTCCCCGAATGTGATACAAACAGGTGGTCTGTTTTCCTAAACTCTCTTGTTCTTTGATCATATATCTTTAATGTATAGATATCTTTTATCTTTTTCTGCCCACATCCAGAGAGTGAAGTCTATACTCTTCCTCTGAAGACGGATCCGGGGAAAAAATTGGTAACTCAATCTGCTGGTTGAGATTAGAAAAAGAAGGAATCTTCGGGTGAAATGATGGTAGAAAGATTGTGTAATGCTCGGTACATGCCAGGGCCTGTAACACACTCTTGGCTGAAGTGATTGCCACTAGAAACAGACATTGATGGACAAAAACTTCAAATGTGTCTCCTGAAGAGGTTCAAAGGGAGCGTAGCATAGTCGGTCCAGAAGCACACAAAGGTCCCATTTTGGGACTGGATCGATGACCTGTAGTCTAATTCTTCTCATAGCCTTGATAAACCTCTGTATTAAAGGTTCCTGGGACCAGGGGCGTACATAGAAATCATGGGGCCCCATAGCAAGAATCTCAATTGGGCCCCCCCTAACCCCACCCACTACCCTGGCCCATCCCACCTCCTGCCCTAGCTCCTCCCCTGCCACACCCCCAATAAAGAAATGTATACATGACCTACTGAAAACGAAATCTTTATTTATTTTTTAACCAACTTTTTTGCAGTAACTAAAAACCAAAACGCAAGACCGAAAAAACCTCAGGCCTGTGGCTGTGGGGAAGGGAAGGGGTTACACTGTCCTGAGTCTTATATGAGCCTACGGTGCCTGTGCCCCCAAGAATACCTAACCCAAGTAATTCCAACCTTGTGGTTCCAATTCCAATCCTGATTTGAGCCTGAAGTCCTCCTCGCACTGTGTCCCAGTGCCCTGAGGCTGGATAGCGACGGGGGCCTGACAGGTGGCAGAGTCTGAGGCAGGTGAGTTGGTGACTGACGGCCATCCTGTGTGGTGGTGGTACATATCTTGTTCTGGCTGGGTGCAGCCTGCTGCTTGCCAGCCAATCAGCAGCAGTGTCTTTACACACTGCTAAACGCTGATTGGCCAGCGCAGCAGACACAGAGCCAGGATGGATGGATCATGAAAAGGTCAGCCGGTCAGGTAAGGTGGGGGCTAGGGGGATCGGGCAACTTATGATGGGCGCCACATTTTGCCGCATGGGCTTTGGGTCTGCTGACTGCTGCCTGTTTATGAAACCAGGGGCCCGCGCTGGCTTGCAGATCAAACAATGTAAGGGGGTGTGGCCTTGCGCTCCGACCGGGCCCCCCTGTGCCGTGGTCTGCCTACATTGGCGGTACGCCACTGCCTGGGACCATCTTTCCCTAATGCCGCTGATAAGGCAGATATATGGACCTTATCGAAGGTGTTAAACCTTTATCGAAGCCTTGCTGCAGGAAATTTAGAATATCCTGGGTTGTAGGAGACTCAGACACTACTTCATTTTTCCTGCACCAAAAAACAAACACCTTTTGATTCTTAAGTACACCTTATTTGTCGTGCGTGCTCTGGATTGTAGCAGGGTCTTTACCACTGCATCAGACAAGCCCTGTCTAGTTAAAAGGGCTCAGTCAACATCCATGCTGTCAATTACAGTTGGCGTAAATGTGGACAACATCTGTCGCCCTGAGTCACCAGATGTGGGATCTGTGGGAGTCTCCAGAAGGTGTTCATGCTCATCACCATGAGTCGGGAAAACCATGACCGCTTGGGCCAGTATGGGTAGATTAGTATTGTGGAGACTTGGTCCCGTTTGACTTCTGCAAGATCTTTGGGATCATAGGGATGGGCGGAAAGATGTAGGCCAGCGTGAAGTCCCAAGGGACTGAGAGGGCATCCAGCGCCCAGACGTTGTCCCCTCTGAATAGGGAGCAAAATTGTTGTACTTTTGCATTGTCCCGAGAGGCCATTAAGTCTATCTGGGGATGACCCCAATGTTTGGTGAGTTGCGCAAATACATCGGGGTGCAAAAACCAGTCACCCGGGAGGGGTAAGTCGCGGCTTAGTCTGTCGGTGACCAAATTGTTCCTCCCCTTGATATGCACAGCCGACAGCTGTCAAATATTGGTCTCCGCCCATCTGAAGATCCGCTCCGCCTCTATGAGGAGGGATGAGGATCTGGTACCTCCCTGGCGATTCAGGTATGCAACAGTGGTCATGTTGTCCGATTTTATTCGTATGGCTTGATCCTGGACCATGGGGTGGAAATGTGATAGAGCATTGTAGACCGCTCTTATCTCTCTCAGATTTCACGGCAAAAGTCTCTTCACTGGGGTCCAGGTTTCTTTCACCCTCTGCCCCTTCATGTGAGAACCCCAACCTGTAGCCAAAGTGTCGGTCGTTATCTCGGTCCATACTGGGAGGGCAAATGTTTTGCTATTGTTTAAAGCCATCCACCACCTCAGGGAGTCCCTTGTCTCTTTTGAGACTATCGTCATGTGATCTAGAGAACTGCTGTCTCAATCCTACTTCTGCAATATCTCCCACTGTAATTGCCTCGTGTGCCAATTTGCCCAAGGAATCGCCTGGCTGGTCGCTGTCATGAGACCGAGTGTCTTCATCTGACGAAGGGAAACCGGCCTGGTCTGTCTCAACAGTTGTACATTCCGGCGCAGAACATTCATTCTCCCCATTGGAAGAGAAACAGTCAATGCCTTGGTGTCCAGAATAAACCCTAGGAACTGTTTCTGCTGGGCTGTCCTGAAACTGGATTTCTCCGTATTGACAATCCAGCCTAGGGAGTGAATCCTGTTGAGAATCAACTGGAGATGCAAGTTGAGAATCTCAACGCTCTACCCTTTTACCAGCCAGTCGTCCAAGTATGGGATTATTGTTATCCCCCTTTTCCCTGAGGCCTTCGACTACCGCCGCTATCACCTTCGTGAATGTGAACGGGGCCGACGAAATCCCGAATGGGAGGACCGTAAACTGTAGGTGGTACAGCTGTCCCCTTAAATAAACAGCAATGCGCAGGAACTTGCGGAGCTTTTTGTGAATGGGAATGTGCAGATACGCATCCTTGAAGTCTATTGTAGCCAGGAAATCCCCTGGCTCTAAAAAACTTAGGGCTGACCGAACCATTTCTATACGAAACCTCTTCTTGCGTATGAATCTGTTTAGGTATCTTAGATCTATGATGGTCTTTCCAAATCATCTGAGGCTTTGGACCAGAAAAACCCTGGAATATACTCCTTGATAGAACCTGTCCCGGAAAGAGGAACCTAACACATTCATCTGAATGAATTCCTTTTATGGCCTGCTCTAACAAGGCCCTGCTTTTGACCCGGTAAACTTTGAGTTCTAAAATATATCAATACAGGGCGGCTCACTCAATCTGCTTGCTATGGATAGGTGCACTATCTGTATTGGACACACCCAATCCAATAGATAAAAGTGAATATATGTATAAATGTAGATAAACACTCAATATCCAGAATACATGGAAACTATTTAATAGTTAAAATAATTAAAATAATCACAATAATTACAATATAAAAGTATAACAAGATCCCTGGATAGCAATTGCTAAATAAACATATCCACCTTAATATCATAAAAGCATACACTTCATATAATGAAACCTCCTGAAAAAAAGCACATTACAATTTGTGGTAATACACAACAACAGGTGTCTAGTTCTTTCCCATAATACCAGTGAGCTATAACACAGATCTTCAGACCAGATATAGTCTCATAGATATAACTGACGTTATATAGGTGTTCCAAAAAGAGATAGAAAATCAATTGCAGGATTTTTGAAGTGGATAAAGTATTTATACTGTTACGTCATTCATCCCAGTCCTTATTTTCATGGTAGGGAATTAAAGTGTCCAGTATATATATATATATATATATATATCTTTTAGTACTATATACCACTCTCTGATGCGTTTATAATAGCTTTGAGGGTGATATTCAGTAACATGACATGTTTATGTTTCTTTCTGGTAGATCCAATCTAAAGTCACTTACTGTGGTTGATCTTCACCACTGTGGAGTCCCACGTGGTAATAATTACACTCACCCCTTAACGCTATTTGTGGATAACGCTGGTACCTCAGATCCACGTCCTGCTGTGTTTGGCGTTGGGTATCTGAGGCTTGTATCTTGCGTTCTATCTCGCTGAGCACCGTCACTCGTGCGACTCCTGTCTTTAGGTCTCTCGTAGTCTGGGTAATCCCGCGTGGTACAGATGGTCCCACGTGACCGGGACTAAGTTCACTCTCCGTACCTATCCAGGTATAGAACATCAAACATTGTACTTCAAAAATTCTAATGCATCTCCAGTATGGTTTGGACAATCCTGTCTTGTTCCGTGGGTAATTAGGTGGATTTTTCTCCGTCAATTAGGTTCACCAACGCGTTTCGAAGTGAACATACTTCTTCCTCAGTGGCCATATTTTAATCTTTGGAGACACCCACTATTTATACCCACTCTTAGAGTTCCACCTAAATCCCTCACTGGACCAATATTGGATCTGGGTCGTTTATAGGAAGTTGATCTCTATCTGGATTCATATATTTCTTTATACTCATAGGTCTTATTCTCATAATACTCATATATAAAGAGCCTATAATGGCCAATGAACCATAAAACAGTAAAAAAAAAATATATAAATATAAGATAAAAGTGTCATGCGATTTCAATGCGTTTTTTGCAAAAATATGTAATTTTCAATAACAGAAACATTTTTATATCTTCCTATTACTCCAGAGGTTCAAAAGAGTCAAAATATGTTACTTTTGAGAACTCAAAATTCATGATTTCCTCATCTTCCGAAGGTTTATAGAATTTAGCAATTTTAACAATTTTTAGATTGGATCTACCAGAAAGAGACAGATGTCATGTTACTGAATATCACCCTCAACGCTATTATAAACGCATCAGAGAGTGGTATATAGTACTAAAAGATATATATATATATATATATATATATATATATATATATATATACTGGACACTTTAATTCCCTACCACGAAAATAAGGACTGGGATGAATGACGTAACAGTATAAATACTTTATCCACTTCAAAAATCCTGCAATTGATTTTCTATCTCTTTTTGGAACACCTATATAGTGTCAGTTTATATCTATGAGACTATATCTGGTCTGAAGATCTGTGTTATAGCTCACTGGTATTATGGGAAAGAACTAGGACACCTGTTGTTGTTGTTGTGTATTACCACAAATTGTAATGTGCTTTTTTTTCAGGAGGTTTCATTATATGAAGTGTATGCTTTTATGATATACGGTGGATACGTTTATTTAGGCAATTGCTATCCAGTGATCTTGTTATACTTTTATATTGTAGTTATTGTGATTATTTTCATTATTTTAACTATTAAATAGTTTCCATGTATTCTGGATATTGAGTGCTTATCTTACATTTATACAACCTTTGAGTTCTGACATACCTGTCTGGGGGTTTGGCATCTAACTCTATACGATAGCCATTTTCTATGGCATCTAGAACCCATTAGATCTTTAACACCTTCTGCCATTCTACATAAAAATAGGTCAATCTCCCCCTATAGGCATACCTCTGGCATCAGAACTCCAGCTTGCATTTGGAGGTCGGAGCTCCTCTTCCCACAGCCTCTTCTGAGTAGATGATCCTCTGGATATACCTCATGTGGAACTGGATGTTCCGTCTGACCTTCCGTGATCTGAGGCTCTATTAGTTGGACGAAAGGAAGAAAAACACTTCTTCTTAGCCGCATAGGAAGCAATCTGCCTTTTTATCTGACAAGCCTTCCATGAGAGTGTCCAGCTCAGGTCCAAAGAGTCTATTCAGGTGGTATTCCATGGCACACAGCGTGTTTTGGAGTGGACATCCGCCCCACAAGGCTTTATCCACAGGGATCTTCTACCCACAGTAGATAATGCCATGGACCAAGCTGCAAATCGCACCTGCTGTACTGAAATATCACAGAGAAAATCAGAAGGCAGCATGATCTTTTTAAAAGACATTAGCATATCATCTCTAGGAACCCTTTTGTCTATATCTTCCTCCATTTGGAGAAGCCATGATCTAAGGTTCCTAATGACTGTATAGGATGATAGCACCACCTTTGACTGACCTGAGGCAGAGAGATAGCTCCTGCGTAAGGTGTTAGCTATTCTTCTATCCATCGGGTCTGTGAAGTTTAGACCCTCGCTTGGCACCAGAGTGCGCCTGAAAAGTTTTGAAATGGCAAACATCTACCTTGGGGGCTCTCCCCATTGCCTTCTTCCTCCTGGTCAGTCATACACCTGGTCTTGAACCTTTTATTAAATATTGGCCCCTTATCTGGTGTCTTCTATTCATTGACCATAAGCCGTTTAACTAAGAGGTCAACCCTAAAGGCTCTAGTCTTTTTAGGGATTACCATTGTCTCCGATTACATCCGCTTAAACTACGGATTCAGGCTCTAGAGATATCTCTCGATATCTTCTGTAATGCAAATAAATTCATTTCCTGGTCGCTCTCTTCAGATTCTGAAGAGTTAACCTAGTCTATAACTCTGTATTCCTCAAACATGTCAGATTCTCTGGTAGAAGAATCTATCCTCTCAGAAGCAGCCATGGCCTCATTTCTGTCTGAGAAGCTGCAGCCTCATTTATTCTTAGCGGCGGCTGCTTGAACTGTTTAAACGTATCATGCACAAAGTCCTTCATCCAAGTACACCTCCTATTTGAGAAGACTGATCCTCCACAGGAAAAACCTTAGCTCTGCAGTCAGCGAAGAATTAGAACTCGCTGCCATCTGGCAGGGGAGTGTTGCATGATCTGCAGGACAATGGGTTTTCCGTTTTTTTTTTTTTTTTTTTTCCGGGCAGACTTTCGCACCCCTGGGACATTCTTCTACAATAGAGCAGAGCAGTCAATAAGGATTATTCTGCTCATGGTGGAAAACTAGTAAACACTAAATCCAGCACCACCTGACTTTTCAATCTGGTCATGATGAAACTTGTAGTTCGCCACTATTATGATATTCTGCAGCATCTGAGGTTGTTCACTGTGGTTTTTTATCTGTTATACACACTTATATAGCGCTGACATATTCCACAGCACTTTACAGACATTAGCATCACTCTGTCCCCAGTGGGAGCACAGCTAGATAAGGATTCCACTGAAAGTGTGTTTAAGCAGAACAGAAGAGGGGCTGCAGAATACAGGAAAAAACAGCACCCCACACAAGAAACCTCCAGAGTGTCAGAGCAAAATATATATATATATATATATATATATATATATATATATATATATATATATATACACAAACACAAGAGAATAACCCTTGAAAGTGCACATTCATTGAGAAAAAACAGACAGGCTGAAGCACAAGACAAACTCTGGAAGAACCTGCAGCACCTGATAAGAGAGCGCAGCACAAAAGACAAAAAGTCCCAGTCACAGAACACAGCCTGGCGTACTTACCTCAGCCCGGCAGATTGGCATGGGTGACGGGCGCCGCCATGATTCTATCCCTATCCCCCACCCTCTCACTGGGCAGCGCACGCGCATGCGCTGCGCAGCTGGGAGGAGGTGGAATCTCCAGAGGGACGCGCCCGCCGAGCAGAGGTTCAAGACAAGTCCGCTCTAAGAACAAAAAAAATGTTAGTGAGTACCATATCAAGGCAATGTGCCCAATAGACATACTTTAACAAAAGTATCTGCACATTAAAAGAAACACTGCCGCAAGCAAGCATACAGATATAGCGTTCCACTGCGCTATCACGGACTAATTGTCACCCAAACCTTTGTGTGCAGCCGCAAACCATGGCCTCCATTAACACCAGCCATCCCACAGGACCAAGATCCTGAGAGACATACAAGACAGGCCAGACTTTTGGTCCCTGTCATAATTTAGATAGAGGTAATGCATAAATTATACATAATATATACATAAAAAATAGCTAAAACAAAGTAAATAAAATACTTCCCAACATCTCCACCTCCTCATAGGAGAAGGTCTTTCCAGGAAGGACCGAAAAAAAACACAATAGGAGGGTTCTGAGTTAGACAGTCTTATAGGTTCTGCATTTAAATAATTGACATCTCCTGTCCTGTGTTTCAGGAGTATTAGAAATCCCCATTGGTGCTGCTGCTGTAGGACAACAAGGAAATATAGGCTATGTAGATGCAGATTGGGCTGTTTGATCAGAGGACCATAAATCCACAATGGTTACATATTCAAGTAAGGTGAAAGTTCAGTTTCCTGGTCTAGTAGAAAAAAGGGTTCTGTTGCTTTTGTCTTTTACAGAAACAGGATATTGATCTGCAGCCTACGCCAGTCAAGAAGTAATTCTGGTTCATCAACTCTTGGAAGATCTTGATGAACCATTAAGTCAACGCAACAATAGTTTATGAAGCCAACCAAACAAGCATTAAACTTGCAAGCAGTGAGAAAATTAGCACAAGAACCAAACACATTGATGTAAAATATTATCCCTGCGTGATTTGGTGGAACAAGGCATAATTGCATTTGCTTTCTGTAAAACTGAAAAAAAATAGTAGCTGATTGCTATGACGAAACCACTACCCAAGTACAAGTTTGAAAAACTCAAGCCAACTATGGGACTAACAGGATAAGTAGTTGCTTGATTGGCGGTGTTGGGATAATGCATATTATTCTTTGTATTGCACAACTACACTATTGCAACAACTACATTATGTGATTACCTGTTTCCAGACACTTGTCACACATTGTCAGGGCTCATTTACACGACTGTATGTATTTTGCGGTCTGCAAAACTGTATCCATAAAAAATAGGATGACGTCCGTGTGCATTCCGTATTTTGCGGGATGGAACAGCTGGCCCCTAATAGAACAGTCTTATCTTTGCCTGTAATGCGGACAATAATAGATTCATGTTCTATTTTTTAGTGGAACGGAAATATGGACATTCGGAAAGAAATTAACACGGGGTAACTTCCTTTTTTTTTGCAGACACATTGAAATGAATGGTTCCGCATACGGTCCATAAAAAAAAAAAAAACGGACATGGAAAGAAATACGTTCTATGCGTATGAGCCCTTATGTTGTTAATGAAGTACTGCTAAAAAGAAAAGGCAGTAGTGGAGGAGACTTGATGCACACGTACAGAGAGCTGAGAGAGAAGAAAAGAAGAAGCAGATGTGCAGAAATTCTGATCTTACTGATAGTTATATTTAGAGATGAGCGAATTTTTCAAAAACTCGATTCGGCTGGTTCGCTGAATTTTCAGAAAAGATTCGATTCGATCCGAATAAATTTGTTGCGAATCACGTTAAAAAATGGCTACTTCCGGGCTGCAGAGAGCCTGGATAGTGGTGTAGAACACTGTGTCTTGCAGTAAAACACATAGGGAGTAGTGTTGATCGAGCACCTCTGTGCTCGTATGCTCGGGTGCTCAGGCCGAGCACTCGAGCATAATGTTAGTCAATGGGACTAAACCAGCCACCCCTGCTCGGAAGAGGGAGGGTGTCTGGTTAATAGGAAAAGGTCAGAATCGCGAATTCTCCTCTTTTACTCCTTTCGCTCATAAAAGTATGCTAAATTAACTGAATTTGTCCGCATTAGCGCACAATGCGTACACATTAGCCTTCAAATGCGTACGCAATACAATGCAACATTACAGTGAATACCAGCATTGCGCTCGAGTACACGGCCGAACACCGAGTGGAGGCATGCTCGCTCAACACTAATAGGGAGTCTACTGTGGTAGTGAAAGAATACTGTGAGCCAATGTGACACGCACATAACAGGCTTCGCTCTTAGAATCGCTGCACACTTTTATGTATTTGGGCAGTTAATCCCTTCCCGCCTAGCGCCGTACATGTAGTACGGCGCGCTGATCGTGTGGGTGCAGGAGCTGCGCCCGCCCGATCAGCTGCGGGGGACCTGCTATGCCCAGTAGCCGGACCCCTGCTGCGTACGCTCGCATTTCACCGATGCGGGCGTATTAACCCTCGATGTGCTGACCACGGTACATGCTGCTGTGCTGCTGTGACGGGGACCCGATGGCTTGGATAGCAGCCCGATGCCTTCCTTAGAGGAAGATTTTTGAAGCGGAGACAAAAGTCCTGCGTGAACAACTTTTGTCTCCGCTCCAAAAATCATCTTTTGAGCGGAAACCTAACGGACCCCATTATAGTCTATGGGGTCCGTAGGCTCCGTTCAGCTCAATTATGTTCCGAATCCGTCCTTTCCATTCTCCTGCTCCTATAACGGAGCAGGAGAACGGAAGGGCTGAACGGTGATGTGAACGAGCCCTCAGAATGGCCTGGATAAGTAAAAGCCTTCCAACGTGATTACCACATGAAGTGACATGTCAGATTAGCAAAAATGGCCTGGGCAGGAAGGTGAAAACAGGCCCGGGGTTGAAGGGGTTAAGGGGCCAAAACTCACCAAACAACTCAAGTCTGAACTCAGCCTTACAGGTCAATGTTATCGCCAGCTATAAAGAATCGTTCAGAGGCCCAAGATCCTACTAGAGCGACAAAAGCGCACGCCTTTTACATCAATTCACTGATTCCACATACATTTGACAGAACCTGTTCTATTACACACTTATACAAGCAGAGCCCCCCAGACAGCGTGGAGATGGCAGTGGCAGCAGCATCAGCAGACTATAGAGTGGCACGACGATAGTGTGACCAGGTGGCAGCAGCATGAGTAGGCCACAGAGTGGCAGAATGACAGACCCTGGAAGTGGCAGCAGCAGTACAATTTGGAGGCCACAGAGTGGCACAATTACCTAATTTTGACGTAGCAGCAGCTAGGAGAGACGGCATGTGCAGTCGGCGGTGCGGCAGCAGCATCAGGCCGGAGAGTGGCATGGTGACATACCCTGAAGAAATTTCAAGGCCACAGAGTGGCACCGTAACAGCAGCTGCAGCAGGCAGAGCAGAGGCAGTGCAGTCGAAGAAATTTCAAGGCCACAGAGTGGCACCGCACAGCGCAGCAACAGCAGTGAAAAGCAGGCAGCAGGCAGCAAAGAGCAGCATTTAGGCAGCAAGGCCAGCAGCAGTGCAGCAGTGGAGAGTCACCGTAACAGCAGCTGCAAGAAAGAAATTTCAAGGCCACAGAGTGGCACCGTAACAGCAGCTGCAAGAGGCAGCAGTCGAAGAAATTTCAAGGCCACAGAGTGGCACCGTAACAGCAGCTGTAAGAGGCAGCAGCAGTCGAATACATTTGCTAGGCCACCTAGTGGCACCGTAACAGCAGCTGCATGAGGCAGCAGTTGAATACATTTCAAGGCCACAGAGTGGGAGAGGCAGCAGGAGTCGTACTAATTTAAATGCAATATACCGTAGAGTGGCACAATTACATAATTAGGAGGTAGCGGCAGCTAGGACACAGTGTGTGGAGGCAGCGGCAGCAGCATGAGTAGGCCACAGAGTGGCACAATGACATAATTTGGAGGTAACGGCAGCTAGGACACAGCGTGTGGAGGCGGCAGCAGCAGTAGCATACCGTAGAGTGGCACAATTACATAATTTGGAGGTAGCGGCAGCTAGGACACAGCGTGTGGAGGCGGCGGCAGCAGCATGAGTAGACCACAGAGTGGCACAATTACATAATTAGGAGGTAGCGGCACTGTTTTTTGGTAATTAACTATACTGAAGAATTTAGCACTATATGGCGCTTGTCTATTTGTATGGCGAAAAGCGCCACAACTATTTCTTTCACATTTACAATCTGCCAATCACGGAATATACATGTTTTTCCCCAAAGACAACCCAAAAGATATATATATTTTTTAATGTATTTTTTTTTATTATTATTATTTTTTTTTTTTAACCCTTACACTCCCTGCGAGGGCCGTACATGTACGGAGCAAAAATCGCTGCCGCAAGTCCCAGCGCCGTACATGTGCCCAAGTGCCGGACCCCTGCTGAATGCGCCAGCATCGCTGAAAACACAGATGCAGGCGCATTAACCCTTCATGTGCCGCGGTCAGTGCTGACCGCGGCACATGCGGTGTGAGGGAGTCAAAGGAGTTCAGGATGGCGAGCGGGGGGGGTCATCGGGTCCTTGCGCTGCTGTGACGGGGACCCGATGGCTCGGATAGCAGCCCGATGCCTTCCTTAGGCATCGTGGCTGCTATCCCTGCGTTCCTGTGCGATCCAGCCCCCTGGATCGCACAGGAAGCAGGCTGAAAGTGTATTACACTGAGTAATACACTTACAGCCCAATTGCATTACAATACAAAAGTATTGTAATGCATTGTAAAGGGTATCAGACCCCCAAAAGTTAAATTAAGTGGAAAAAAAGTTAAAAAATAAAGTTTCCTAAAAAAATAAATAAATAAATAAAAGTTTCAAGTAAAAAAAATTCCAAAAAAAAGTTAAAAAAATTGTAAAAAAAAAGGTAAAAAAAGAAAGATAAACATATTAGGTATTGCCGCGTCCATATCGACCAGCTCTATAAAAATATCATGTCATCCACCCTGCCAGGTGAATGCAGTAAAAAAAAAAAAGTGCCAAAACAGACATCTTTTGGTCACCTTCTCTTACAAAAAGTGTAATAGCAGGCAATCAAAAAGGCGTATTTATCCCAAAATGGTACCAATCAAAATCGTCATCTTGTCCTGTAAAAACAATACCCTACCGAAGACAATCGCCTGAAAACTTAAAATAATATGGCTTCTCAGAATATAGGCAACACAAAAAAAGATTTTATTCTGTTCTAAATGCATCTAATGTGTAAAACTTTCCAAAAATAAAAAAAGTTAGACATATTGGGTATCGTCACGTCCGTAACAACCTGCTCTATAAAAATATTACATGAGATGGCCCCCCGGGTGAATGCTGCAAAAAATAAAAAATACAAAACTATGCCAAAACAACCATTTTTTCCCTCTTCCCTCACAAAAAGTGTAATAGCAGGCGATCAAAAAGGCGTATTTATCCCAAAGTGGTACCAATCAAACCGTCATCTTGTCCCGCAAAAATGATACCCTACCTGAGACAATAGCCCGAAAAATAAAAAAAATATGGCTCTCTGAAAATGGCAAACACAAAAAACAGATTTTATTCTGTTCAAAATCCATCTAATGTGTAAAACTTTCCAAAAAATAAAAATGGGTATCGCCGCGTCCGTAACAACCTGCTCTATAAAAATATTACATGAGGTGGCCCCCCAGGTGAATGCTGTAAAAAAAAATTTTTTTAAAACTATGCCATAACAGCCATTTTTTTCACCTTGCCTCACAAAAAAGTAATAGCAGGCGATCAAAAAGTCTTATGTACCCCAAAATGGTACCAATGAAAAAGTCACCTCGTCCCGCAAAAAATGAGCCCCCACATAACACAATAACTCAAAAAAAATAAAAATCAATAGCTCCCGCAAACCACTCCATCAAAAATCTGTGCTGCAAAATCTTATGACGCTCCTTCTGTTCTGAGTCCTGCCATGTACCCCCACAGCAGTTTACCACCACATATGGGGTGTTGCCATATTCAGGAGAAAATGGGGAACAAATTATGGGGTGTTTTTCTCCTGTTACCCCTTGTGAAAATTAAAAAATTTGGGCTAAAGCAACATTTTTATTGGAAGAAGTGAAACTTTTCATTTTCACAGCCAAGTGTTTCCAAATTCCATAGAACGCTTAGGGGGTCAAAGTGGTCAGTACCCCCCTTAATATATTCTTTGAATGGTGTAGTTTCCAAAATGGGGTCACTTTTTGAGGGTTTCCACTGTAGGGGTATTTCAGGGTCTCTCAATTACAAAATGGTGCCTAAAAACCATTCTAGCAAAATCTGCCTCCAAAATCCATATGGCGCTCCTTTCCTTCTGACCACTGCCACAAACCCATAGAGACATTTACCACCACATATGGGGTATTTCTGTAAAACTGCAGAATCAGAGTAATGTATATTGAGGTTTAGTTTGCTGTTAACCCTTGCTGTTTTGCAAGAAAAAAATTATTAACATGAATAATCTACCAAAAAAGTGACATTTTAAATTTCACCTCCATTTTCCATTAATTCTTGTGGAACACCTCAAGGGTTAACAAAGTTTGTAACAGCAGTTTTTTTATAATTTTGGGGTGTAGTTTCTAAAATGGGGTCATTTATGGTGGTTTCCATTATGTAAGCCACTCAAATCACTTTATATCTGAATTGGTGCTTAAAAAAATGGTTTTGGAATTTTGTTGAAAATTTGAAAAATGGCTTCTAAACTTCTAAGCCCTCTAACGTCCCAAAAAAGTAAAATGACATTTATAAAATGATGCCAACATAAAATATACATATGGGGAATGTAAAATAATAACTATTTTGAGGTATTACTATGTATTTTGAAAGTAGATAGACTGAAATTTTGAAATTTGCAAATTTTTCCAAATTTTTTATAAATTTGGTATTTTTATAAATAAAAATGAAATATTTTGCCACAAATTTACTACTATCGTGAAGCACAATATGTGACGAGAAAACAATCTTAGAATGGCCTGGATAAGTAAAAGCGTTCCAAGTTATTACCAGATAAAGTGACACATGTCAGATTTGCAAAAAAACGGCCTGGGATTTTATTTACAATTGCGTGGAACCGCGATGGGGTCCAACATGGCGCCCACGTACGCAAATATTTACATGGCGGAATGTGGAGGAGTGTACATCTATGTGTCCCACCACTTCAGCCAAGTGCTGGGGTGGTGGAGGTACATAAGACGACATTTCTGATATGGACTGGGACTGAAACTACACTACAGGCTTTTCACACATATCTCAATTCTGTGATAGAGATATTAAAATTTACCCTCCACTTACTCATCATCTAGCATCCAATTTCTTGATACCCTCGTCAAATTGGAGGGTGATCATTTAATTACAGATATTTACACCAAGCCTACTGACTCCAACACTCTCTTGAGATATGACAGTTGTCACCGGAGAGCAATTAGTAATTCTTTACCTTTAAGCCAACTACTCCGTGTGAAAAGAATTGTTCAGGATCCTATTCAGTTACCCTTTAGAATCCAACAAATGATGGACAAATTTATAGCTAGGGGTTATCCAAGCTCCTTGTTACACCGATATCACCAGAATATCATCAATGACACTAGGGTACACAAACAAAATAGATCTGAGATGCATATTCCCTTCATTACAACTTTCACTGATCAGAGTAACATCATTAGTGGGATCATTAAAAAAACATTGGTACATCTTGCGTAGTAATCACAAACATATAGTTGAATTTAATGTGCCTCCATTGATCTCCTACCGCAGACCACGTAATATCAGAGATATACTGGTCAAGTCAGAAGTCCCTACCAAAAATGTGAAACAGACATATATTACCACACGAAGAACGGGCTGGTTTCCCATGCCTTAGTTGTGTAATTGGACTTATATGATCAAGGGTGACGTTTTATACATCCTCGGACGGGCAAGTCATACAAAATACGCCACTATCTCACGTGTGATTCCACCCATGTTGTTTATCTACTTTATATGCCCATGTAAGCTACTTTATATAGGTGAGACAACATGGGACCTTAAAACCAGGCTTAACCAGCACAGGTACACCATCAGAAAACGGAAGAAAGATCTTCCGGTCCCCCAAACATTTTTCAGATCATAATCATGGTGAAAAAGATCTCAAATTCATGATTTTGGATCATGTGCCGCCTCTCCGACGTGGAGGTGATAGGGAACTCGTGCTCAAAAGAAGGGAATTATGGTGGATACACCAACTACAGACCCTTCGACCTCAGGGCCTTAATGTTGAATTTAAATGGAGTCTTATGGATTGATAGATATCCACCTTTTATACAACTAATCCTCTGTAGAATTTCTCTCCCTTAAGGATTGTAAACTGTAGATTATTGGTAGACACCATTATATATTGTACATTGGTACTTACCTTGTCTTGTTTTTCTTTTTTATAGTACTCGACATCTTTGTCAAGATTATTCCGGATGTATCTTGGTGATGAGAGGTGGAGACCGCTGGAACTTGGATTGTTTATTAATTTTTTAATTTTTGGATGTCTTATACTCCTATTGTCAGTTCTTTCAAAGGGGCATCGTTAAGTTCCTCACATATTGAGGAGAACATAACAGTGGGACATACACGTATTTCATTACTAGTGCTTTTTTGGGGGGATGGACCTTGGCATCAGGTGGCGGTCATGACGTGATCGATCCCTGGATTCCATAACAGGCGGACATGAGTTATCATTTATTGAGACTCATGACCTGCCCGCCCCCCTTCAATTAGCGATTTGGATGTTGATTGCCCTCTATTCAACTCCTGTTATATTTATATCTATTGTGTCCCCCTATATTATCCTCCTCACAGGTCGGTGAATGATTGATGTATTGAACGTACCATACATTCACCTTCTCCATACTACTGTCATAATAATACGTATGATTACCCCTATTGAATATATGACAATGTTTAGGAGACTTATTTATTATTTTTCATCTATACATTTTTTCTTTAGCGATCCCTTTCCCCCTGGAACTGTACATGCGAGGGTTAATCTGGGGGGGTGCGGGCCGACGCCATGCGTGACAGGTTGGCCGTTCTCGTCCGCCCACTGGGGACTGCCGTTGGAGCGCACAGGGGGTGTGTGCGTTCCACGGGTTCACGTGTTGTGGGCGGACTTGGGATACGGTCATGTGACCTATGGTCACTTGTTCCGCATTGCGCCAGGTTGCTGCTCGCTTCCGGGTTGAATGAGCATGCACAGGAGGGAGGTGAGGACGCTATATGCGGTCCACTGAACCACCAATGAGACATATGGTTTATTGTGAGTTTATATTAATTTTAATAATCACGCCCCACTGATTATACACGTCACTATGAAATATATATTGATATTGATGCATCAACTACTAATTTTGTGGTTATAATCACGTATATGAATTTATTGCACTTATCACAGTATTTTGTCAAATCATGATATTTTTATGTCACATGGATTTGTTATGAAACACTTTGCTACTTAATCATGTATGCTAATGATCACCTTATTAATTATGTATGTTAATTACTATCTGGCCTATATAAGCCACACTGTGTGTCTATTTATTTGCTTGACAAAGGCCCCATTGAGCAGGGCTGAAACGTAGCAGGAATAAAGGATCCACTACTTCTTCACAAGCCTGGTGTGCTGCCTCATCTTTTGGATTATATTTACTGAAGACTCCTTAGCCGGGATTCTATTGAGGCATTGCACCCGTTTCAACACTACTGTGCTGCTGCTTCTTCTGTGTCCTGGTATTTTGAAGTAGATAGACTGAATTTTGAAATTTGCAAATTTTTCCAAATTTTTGATAAATTTGGTATTTTTTATAAATAAAAATGAAATATTTTGCCACAAATTTACTACTATCGTGAAGCACAATATGTGACGAGAAAACAATCTTAGAATGGCCTGGATAAGTAAAAGGCGTTCCAAAGTTATTACCAGATAAAAAGTGACACGTGTCAGATTTTTGCAAAAAACGGCCTGGGATTTGAGGTGAAAAGTGGCCCGGTACTGAAAGGGTTAATGTACCACAAACAAGGCTCTGACCCTCTTACTGCACTGCAAAAAGCGACACTAGTGGTGCTTCTTTGAATAAAGCACCCTAAAACAGCCTTTAGAACAGAGTGCAGTGCTGTATAACAGGCTAAGGCTACTTTCACACTAGCGTTAGTACGGATCCGGCGGGTGAAGGGACCCGCCGGATCCGTACTGAGTAATACAACCTTGTGGATCCGTAATTCCGGATCCGGTTGTATTAGGCTTTTAAACGGATCCGGAATAACCTCTATTGAAAGTCAATGGAGGACGGATCCGTTACAAGTGTGTCCACACCAAACGGATCCGTCCCCATTGACTTGCATTGGGGGTCATTCCGGATCCGTTTAGGTGCGGATAACTAGTACGGAGAGCAAACCGCAACATGTTGCGGTTTGCTCTCCGGTCTGAAGACTGAACGGAATGCTTTCAGGAGCATTCCGTTGTCTTCAGTTCAGTTTGTCCCCATTGACAATGAATGGGGACAAAACGGAAGCGTTTTATTCCGGTATTGAGCCCCTATGACGGAACTCAATACCGGAATTCCCATAACGCTAGTGTGAAGTAGCCTAACCCCTATGTCCACTCACTGCTGCCTCAGTGTACTAGAATAGCGATTTCACTGGCCTGATTTTCTGTCTAGAAATCGTCCCTCTCCTATCCCTGCAATTCAGATTATCTATCCCTGATCTCCTCATTTCTTTTCTTTAGTTTTTCTTTCACTTGCCCTATCTCTCCTGACGTCTGTCTCTGGTCTAAAATCAATAGCAATGGCGGATTTCAGGGCTGCAGAGCTATTTATAGGGCTATAACATCACAGGACCTGGCTGGCTGCTAATTGGCTTTTACTGGTGTTACTTCTTTGTCCTAGAAATCCTTCCCCCATGTCATGCCATGTGCTTGCGGCCATTTTAGGAAAAAAAAAAAAAGATTTGTTACTACGAATCGCCATGAAATTCGCTTTAGTTGCGAATCGAATTTTCCATGAAATCGTTAACTAATTCCACTTCGTCAGTTTCGATTCGCTCATTTCTAGTTATATTCATAAGTTTTGCTAATATTTCTAAATAAAACCCTTTTGTTCATTGTGCTACGCCTGAAGGAGACCGGATTAATCTGATATATATATAATATATATATATATATATATATATATATATATATATAAAAACATTCAAAGGGTAAGGCACCTTTCACATCTGTGTTTTTGCTGGATCTGGCAGGACTCAGCAAAAATGCTTCGGTTACTGATAATACAACCATCTGCATCTGTTATGATCGGATTTGGTTGTATTATCTTTACCATAGGAAAGATGGATCCGTCATTAACTCAACTGTAAGTCAATGGGGGACAGATCTGTTTTCTATTGTGTCAGACAGTGTCAGAGTTAAACAGATCCATTCCTGTTGTCTTGCATTGTTGGTCATGATTAGAGTTGAGCGAACGTGCTTGTAACGAGCACTGTAGTGCTCGGATCGCCTGCGCTCGCATGGCCGCAGGCATCCGTCCTCACCTGACTGTAAGTCAAAGGGGGCGGATCTTTTTGGTATGACACACGAGTGACTTGCAGTCGGGTGAGGAGGATGGATCTGGATGGCTGTGGCCATCACAAATACTGCCAGCAGCACAAAATACATCCCCAAAAACTTCCACTGGCCGGCCATGAGGAGGGCCCAGGCGGCCCCCTGGGCATCGGCCCACCGGGAATTTCCCTGTAAGGTCTATGGCCAATCCACCCCTGGCTCCTCTACAAGTGTATGAGCTATCCAATTGAAATGAATGGGACGGTTAGGTGTAATTACACCACATTTGTTTTTTTCATGAACTTTTAACTATTGCTGAAACAAGCCTTTGTAATTTGCTGGTTGTGACCAATAAATCCTGGACAAGGAAACTGTATCTCTGCCAGTCTGTGCCTGTTTTGCCTGAAGGGTCTCGGTTCACAAATATACATATATCTCTAATATATAAAGCTGAGTGTATGTATGTATGTGTGTATGTCCGCTAAAGGAATCTGCACCGTCAATCACAAAATTTGGCACACAGGTACATCAGGTGTCCGGGAAGGTTTAAGAACAGGTCTCAGCTCTCCAGGACGTACCGTTCTTGAGATATTCCCAAAAAATGCATTAGCCAATAGAAGCCTGGTCATATGACCCTTATCAACCAATGGAAGCTCACAGGCAGTTAGTCTCCACACACACCAGGTTTCCATAACGACATACCTCCCAACTTTTGAAAATTGCAAAGAGGGACAATGTGTGCGTCGCGCATCACAGCAGTTTTTTTCATACTAGGCCACACCTCTAACTCCGCCCACAGCATAATTACTAGAGCCCCTGCGACAATTTGTTTCTTGTGCTTCATTGTCCATATAAATATTAGCACATAAATCATCAGATTATAGATATTTTAAGGTCCAAATTGCACCAAATAATGAAGTTCTGGTCTAATTTATAGGTTGAAACCAAAAAGACACTTTAGTAAGGAGCAATTTAGTAAATTTATTAATGCACATTTATGCATTAATCCTCCAGGTCAAAAGGAGGGACATTTAAGGATAAAAGAGGGACAGAGGGGACTTGGGTCAAAAAGGGGGACTGTCCCTCCAAAAGAGGGACACTTGGGAGGTATTTAACAACCCAGCCAGTTCACTGCTGTAGGTCTGCTTTAAAGGGGCAGAGCGCTGTGGATGACACTGTTAAAGGAGTATTCCGGTAACTCATCATCAATCATTACCTCATATAATGTAAATTTCACATATTTACCATTCAGTAGCAATAAAAGATGTTTTCTTCCACTGCTACAGACAGTGGCCACCCTAGCTGCTGTGGAGGTCACAGTTAAAGGCGAGGGCGCTGTGGATGTTTTTGTTAAGGGACAGGCACTGTAGAGGTCACTCTCAATATCTTTAACAACAAACACACAAACATTAAATGAAATAGATTAAATATACCCGGGCGAAGCCGGGTCCTTCAGCTAATATATATATATATATATATATATATATATATATATTTTTTTTTTTTATATTATAAAAATGAGTTTCTGTCTGTTCTCTATGCGCGACCAAACTACTAGACCGATTTTCACCAAATTCGGCATACATGTACATCAGGTGTCCAGGAAGGTTTTAGACCAGGTCTCATCTCTCTAGGACGTACCGGTCCCGAGATATTCCCAAAATATGATCTCCATTAGCCAATATTAGTCTGGGAGCTTTGGTTTTAAACCCCAACTGCCATTCTCCGCACAGACACACACAGGGAGGGCAGGTTTCCATAACAACACAGCCAGCTGAGGAGCTCAGCCATTTCTATTTACCACTTTAAAGGGGCAGAGCGCTGTGGATGACACTGTTAACCCTTTCAGTACCGGAGGTTTTTTCGGTTATGCATTTTCGTTTTGCGCTCCCTGCCTTCAAACAGCCATAACTCTTTTATTTTTCTGTTCACATAGCTGTATGAGGGCTTGTTTTTTTGCGGGACAAGTTGTACTTTCCAACGCCACCATTTAATATTGCATATGGTGTAGTGGGAAGCGGGAAAAAAATTCCAAATCAGGTGAAATTGCAAAAAAAACGCTATTCCGCTACAGTTCTAAGGGTTTCTTATTTACAGCGTTCGATGTGCATTAAAACTGACCCGTTACTTTCATTCTACTGGTCAGTACGAATCCGGCAATACCTAATATGTATAGTTTTTAGAAAGTTGCCCTTTTTTTTTTTTTTTCCTTGTCATATCTTGACCCCTATAACTTTTTTGGTATTTATGTGTACAGAGCTGTATGGGGGCTCATTTTTTGCGGGACGATCTGAAGTTTTTATTGATACCATTCTGGGGTGTGTATGACTTTTTGATCACTTTTTATTTAATTTTTTTTAGAAAAAAAAGCGACAAAAAACGGCAAATCGCCATTTGGACGCTTTTTTCCGCCACACAATTCGCCGTATTGGAATTTTTTTTTTATATTTTAAAAGTACGGGTGTTTTCGGTCACAGTGATACCAATGATGTCTATATTTATTGTTATTTAGGTATTTATTTTTTAATTATACGGAAAGGGGGGTGATTTGAACTTTTATATCTTTTTTATTTTTTATATATTTAAAATTTTTTTTATAATTTTTTTTTTACTATTTGAAAGCTCAAATATGGGCTGATATATTGTGGCTTTTTTTTTTCTTTATGAGAGCAATCAGGGATTTTCTAGACTCAGATATATCCAAGAATTGCTCATCTCTTATCCTGGCCTGCCATCTAGTGGCCAGAATAAGAATTGCACTTTGAAAACTGTAATCCTCACCAGCGAGGATTACAGTTTTCATATGGTGTACAGACACCCCGATTGGCCACACGGGGTGTCTGTACACACCCGGAAGCGAACGCTTCCGGGTTCAGACGCAACTAGATGTCGTGATCACGTGTGATCACGGCATCTAAACGCCCAGGAAGACGCCGCCGATCTAGTAAGTAGCGGCAAGTCTCTGCTGTTAGAAACAGCAGAGACTTGCCGGCCATGTACGGCGCTGGGAGTGTAAGGGTTAAAGGGGTATTCCAGTTACCAGAAATATAACTTTTGTTTTAGACTAATTTTAGACTAAGACCGTTCAGTAGTAATAAAAGATGTTTGTTTCCACTGCTAACCATTGCGTGTCCTCATAAATTACAATGGCATCGACCTTTAATACAGGCCACTCTCAAAAGAAGGATTTAAACCCCCCGCCCCAGGTCTCGCTAAGCCACGCTCTTTCTCAGTCAAGCCAAGCCCCCTCCCACTCCGCAGCCAACAGGGATTGAAAAAATAAAGGTAAAAATCAACTTCTGTCAGCTGCAGGGATGGGAGGGAGGTTGGATTTCTTTCTGCAACAACACACAGAAACATTAAATGAAATAGAAGCAATGTTTTCTTCCACTGCTACGCATTGCGTGTCCTCATAAATTACCATGGCATTGACCTGTAATTTCACGCCATCCTCAAAAGAAGGACTTAAAACCCCCGCGCCCAGGTCTTGCTAAGCCACGTCCCAAACTCTGTCAGGCCACGCCCCCTCCCACTCCGCAACCAACGGGGATTGAAAAAATGAAGGTAAAAAATAAACTTCTGTCAGCTGCAGGGGTGGGAAGGGTGAATTTCTTTCTGCAACGACACACAAAAATTTTAGATGAAATAGACTAATTATAGACTACAACCGTTCAGTAGTAATAAAAGATATTTTCTTCCACTGCTACCCATTGCGTGTCCTCATAAATTACCATGGCATCGACCTGTAATTCTGGCCACCCTCAAAAGAAGGACTTAAAACCCTCGCCCCAGGTCTCGCTACGTCACGCCCCCAACTCGGTGAGGCCACAACCCCTCCCACTCCGCAGCCAATGGAGATTAAAAAATTGAAGGTAAAAATCAACTTCTGTCAGCTGCAGGGGTGGGAGGGAGGGTTAATTTCTCTCTGCAACGACACACAGAAACATTAAATGAAATAGATTAAATATACCCGTGTGAAGCGATGTTTTCTTCCACTACTACCCACTGTGTTTCCTCATAAATTACCATGGCATTGACCTATAATTCAGGCCATCCTGAAAAGAAGGACTTAAAAGCACCTTCCCCCCCAAGGTCCCGGTAAACCACGCCCCCGTCCCGGTCAGGTCATGCCCCCTCCCACTCCCCAGCCAATGGGGATTGAAAAAATGAAGGTAAAAATCAACTTCTGTCAGCTGCATTGACTTTCTCTCTGCAACGACACACAGAAACATTAAATGAAATAGACGAAATATACCCAGGCGAAGCCGAGTCCTTCTGCTAGTGTATATATATATATACACACACACCTTCTCATTTAAAGAGTTTTCTGTATTTTCATGACTATGAAAATTGTATATTCACACTGAATGCATCAAAACTATGAATTAACACATGTGGAATTATATACTTAACAAAAAAGTGTCAAACAACTGTAAATATGTCTTATATTCTAGGTTCTTCAAAGTAGCCACCTTTTGCTTTGATTACTGCTTTGCACACTCTTGGCATTCTCTTGATGAGCTTCAAGAGGTAGTCACCTGAAATGGTATTCCAACAGTCTTGAAGGAGTTCCCAGAGATGCTTAGCACCTGTTGGCCCTTTTGCCTTCACTCTGCAGTCCAGCTCACCCCAAACCATCTTGATTGGGATCAGGTCTGGTGACTGTGGAGGGAAGGTCATCTGGCGTAGCACCCCATCACTCTCCTTCTTGGTCAAATAGCCCTGGAGGTGTGTTTGGGGTCATTGTCCTGTTGATAAAATAAATGATGGTCCAACTAAACGCAAAATCGGATGGAATAGCATGCCGTTGCAAGATGCTGTGGTAGCCATGCTGGTTCAGTATGCCTTCAATTTTGAATAAATCCCCAACAGTGTCACCAGCAAAGCACCCCACACCATCACACCTCCTCCTCCATGCTTTACGGTGGGAACTAGGCATGTAGAGTCCATCCGTTCACCTTTTCTGCGTCGCACAAAGACACGGTGGTTGGAACCAAAGATCTCAAATTTGGACTCATCAGACCAAAGCACAGATTTCCACTGGTCTAATGTCCATTCCTTGTGTTCTTTAGCCCAAACAAGTCTCTTCTGC
Organism: Rhinella marina; assembly: GCA_900303285.1. Lineage (NCBI taxonomy): Eukaryota > Metazoa > Chordata > Amphibia > Anura > Bufonidae > Rhinella > Rhinella marina. Next base: position 2,395 of record ONZH01025057.1, on the reverse strand, counting down.
TTGTTGCCTGTCCTTAGCAGTGGTTTCCTAGTGGTTTCACAACTCATGGTCCCAACCCCATTTATAAAGCAAGAAATCCCACTTATTAAACCTGACAGGGCACACCTGTGAAGTGAAAACCATTTCAGGTGACTACCTCTTGAAGCTCATCAAGAGAATGCCAAGAGTGTGCAAAGCAGTAATCAAAGCAAAAGGTGGCTACTTTGAAGAACCTAGAATATAAGACATATTTACAGTTGTTTCACACTTTTTTGTTAAGTATATGATGCCTTCAGTGTGAATCTACAATTTTCATAGTCATGAAAATACAGAAAACTCTTTGAATGAGAAGGTGTCCAAACTTTTGGTCTGTACTGTGTATATATATATATATATATATATATATATATATATATATATATATAATCTCTAATATATAAAGCTGAGTGTATGTACTCTATGTATGTATGTATGTTTGTATGTATGTGTGTATGTCCGCTAAAGGAATCCACACCGTCGTAGCTACGGTCACGAAATTTAGCACACAGGTACATCAGGTGTCCAGGAAGGTTTTAGACCGGATCTCAGCTCTCCAAGACCATTCCTGAGATATTCCCAAAAAATGCATTAGCCAATAGAAGCCTGGTCACATGACCCTTATCAGCCAATAGAAGCTCGCAGGCCCTTAGCCTCCACATACAGACAGTTTCACACCAAGTTTCTATAACAACCCAGCCATTTTTATTCACTGCTGTAAGTCTGCTTTAAAGGGGCACGGCCCTGTGGATGACATTGTTAAAGGGGTATTCCGGTTACCGTAAATATACCTTATGTTTTTATACTAATTCATCAGTAATCATTACCTGATATAATGTAAATGTCACATATTTACTGTTCAGTAGTAATAAAAGATGTTTTCTTCCACTGCTACCCACTGTGTTTTTTTCTCATAAATAACCATGGCATCGACATGTAATTCAGGCAACCCTCAAAAGAAAGACTTAAAAGCTCCGCCCCCAGGTCCTGCTAAGTCCCCCGACCCGGGCAGGCCACACCCCCACTCACTCCGCAGCCGACAGGGATTGCAAAAATGAAGGTAAAAATCACCTTCTGTCAGCTGCAGGGGTGGGAGGGAGGGTGACTTTCTCCTTGCAACTCATGCTCAGACTGCACAGTTAGGCTGTTTGAGAGTGAGCTGCTCGAAAAGACATCCCTGTGTCCATCCCTGTGTCCATCCAGGCCCTGCGCCAGACAGAACAGGGAGTCTGAAAGCCGGACTGTCCGGCCTAAAACCGGACCTCTGGCCACCCTAGGGGCAGGTTGCTGTGGAGGTCACTGTTAAAGGGGAGAGCGCTGTGGATGTTACTGTTAAGGGGGAATGCTGCTGTGGAGGTCACTGTTAAAGGGGTGGGCACTGTGGAGGCCACTATTAAAGGGGCAGTGGGGTACTGTGAGAGTCACTGATAAGGGGCAATTGCTGTGGAGGTCTCTGTCAAGGGGGCCAGGAATGGTGGAGGTCAGTTAAGGGGACTGTAACCTATGGTCAGTGTTAAGGGGTGGGTGCTGTAGAGGTCATTTAAGAGGGCGGGCCCCAGTGGAGGTCACTGTCAAGGGGGTGAGTTGCTGTGAAACTCAATGTTAAAGGTGCAGGCTGCTGTGAAGATCAAAGTTAAGGGGTTGGCTGCTGTGAAATATACCCGGATGAAGCCGTGTCCTTCTGCTAGTGTGTGTGTGTATGTATGTATATTAGAGATGAGCAAGCACTAAAATGCTCGGGTGCTCGTTTTGAATAACGAACCCCATTGAAGTCAATAGGAGACTCGAGCATTTTTTGCAGGGGACCAAGGCTCTGCCTAGGGAAGGCTGGGTGAAAACCTGGAAACCTCAGAAAAATTATGGAAACACCACGGAAATGGACAGGAAACAGCAGGGGCAGCATGGATGGATGCCTCTGAGGCTGCCTAATCCCACCATTACCCCAAATTCTCGGGCAACAGCCTAGTGGTGACCCTCAAGGCAATTGTGCTCACCCAGACCATAAAAATTTAGTGTGGCCCTGTATGGCTGTGACTACAGAGTGACCGAGATACACTGCGGGAGCAGGCGAAGCACATAAAAATTTAGCGTGGCCCTGTATGGCTGTGACTATAGAGTGACCGAGATACACTGCGGGAGCAGGCGAAGCACATAAATATTTAGCGTGGCCCTGTATGGCTGTGACTACAGAGTGACCGAGTTACACTGCAGGAGCAGGCGAAGCACATAAAAATTTATCGTGGCCCTGTATGGCTGTGACTACAGAGTGACCGAGTTACACTGCGGGAGCAGGCGAAGCACATTAAAAATTAGCGTGGCCCTGTATGGCTGTGACTACAGAGTGACCGATTTACACTGCAGGAGCAGGCGAAGCACATAA
>ONZH01025056.1:0-133677 GCA_900303285.1 Rhinella marina | reverse complement strand
CAGGCAACCCAGCCAAATTTCACTGTAGTAATTAAGTTCAGGTATTAGCTAGCAACACTAGCTAGTGTCTGAATGTTGTGTAGCTAGTAACACCACGCGCCACCTGGTGTCTGAAAGTTGTATTACAATTTATCCAATTTAGTTATAACGTCATTTCGTGACACACATCTCAGGACATGTTGAGATAAGTGATCAGTTAAGTGTGGACACATCTGTAATTGTTCACTGGACTGTAGTGTATAGAAATGACAGAAAAACGTATTCCCTAGACTGACGCTGCTGTACAGTACACTACATAATTGTTCACTGGACTGTAGTGTATAGAAATGACAGAAAAACGTATTCCCTAAACTGACGCTGCTGTACAGTACACTACATAATTGTTCACTGGACTGTAGTGTATAGAAATGACAGAAAAACGTATTCCCTAGACTGCCGCTACTGTACAGTACACTACATAATTGTTCACTGGACTGTAGTGTATAGAAATGAGAGAAAAACGTATTCCCTAGACTGACGCTACTGTACAGTACACTACATAATTGTTCACTGGACTGTAGTGTATAGAAATGAGAGAAAAACGTATTCCCTAGACTGACGCTACTGTACAGTACACTACATAATTGTTCACTGGACTGTAGTGTATAGAAATGAGAGAAAAACGTATTCCCTAGACTGACGCTACTGTACAGTACACTACATAATTGTTCACTGGACTATAGTTCCTAACGTTTACTTGACATGTTCTATCTGGCCACCATTCTGTCATATGCAATGATTCATTTCATTATATTTATTGACATCATTTATTACATTTTACAACAAATTTTAAAGCCATATACTAGCAGTCCTTCTGGTCTAGCTTCAAAGATGACAATCACCAGAGAAACAGAGACAGAGATGGCTACTGGAAAAATATTTCCAAATCAGGGTGTTACGACCTGTACAAGTGACATGCCTAGTGTACTGGCCAGGTTTGGTGTTGCTGCTCTTCAGAGGGGATGGTAAGGATTGGTGCACCACAATGGGAAATAAGTCCAGAGAGTCAGGGTTTGCAGCAAAATAAAGTACTTCATTACTGGAGGGACTCAAGTGCAAAACAATACAGGCAAGAAGGATCTATCATGCGCTAGCTATCTCTCTCTCTCTCAGAAGGCTGGTACTGTGGCTAAGTATTACATCTGGCCTCCTGGTCAAAGGGCTGGTAACCTAGGGTCTGTTGCACAATATCCCTGTCTCAGTGTCTTCTTCTGGTCACTCATACAGTCTGGCTGAGTATCTTCCACTAAACACTGGTCCCTAACTGCAGAAAACTAGGGGCTGTAACTGCTATCCTTATATAAGTTTCTTACCAAGCTAGAATCTTCTAGTGGGAAGGATAAGGTAGAGAAACAATTTCAGTCTGTCAAAGACTTGTATAAAGGGAATATGGGAATAACTAAGCAGTTTTTTCCAGACATAAACAAGTAACTATAATGGTATAGAGGTTATAGTGACTGTGGAAGTTTTTTTAACTTCTAAATTGCATGTATAGAAATTCCCAAAGTCTCTTGGTATTAGCTGTCTGCACATTAAACCATTTTACAGCACAGTGCAAATACAGGGAAAAAGAGCGCAAATCAACATTTTTTATATACATAAAATATATACAAATATAAATATAGAATAAATGATTATCAATCGCATGGCCTATACAATACAATATGGGGGGGGACTCCTGCCGCCATGCTGTAGCACATGGCTAACACCCCATGGTGATACAAGACAGAGATAGTTCATACAACATCCTACCTGGCTAATGTTCTCAACAGAGTTCCCTTTACTTGTCTTTGTTCACAAAGTTTGTACCTTTCCGCTCCTCCTCCTAAATATGTGTGCAGCATGCATTTCTGTGAGATAATCACTTAGTGATCTTAGTGTGGTCATTTCAGCACAATCGGTTTTCTGAATCTTATCCAATTATCCTTTACTACATTATAAGTAGAGATGAGCGAATCTATTCGCCGCTTCATAGATTCGTTACAAATCCTCCTTTTTCCCTACTCCGAAGCGAATCCGGATTTATTCAGATTCGCTTCGTATTATTCGTAAATGTTCTTAAAATTTTGAACACTAACACTACGTACGCTACGTACGCATTCTTCTTGCCCCCCCCCAGGCCCCCATGACGGTACCCCCCTTAAGAGCGTGAAAGTGAAGATACGTCCCCCTCAGAAGCAGGAAAAACCAGGCCGGCCCCCCGGAACTACGTAACTATTTGCAGGTATAGGGAGTGAAGACTCCTTGCTCATTACTCCGCCCTTCTCTCCAGTTTAAGCCAGTGGTGACCAAGATACCACAGCATGATGAAACAACTGCGACCACAGTGGGGAGAGCTGGTGTTTGGTAGGGAGTGCCCCGACCCACCGTCCAGTTCAGAGGAGATCACAGTGTCACAATTGGCCAAGAGAATCCTACCGGCTCCTGAATCAATGTTCGCCATGCCGGCTGGTGCGGTGGAGGCGGCTGGAGCGTCCACTCCGCCTCCCAGGAGGAGATCAACAACACCTTCCATGCGGTAGAATCCCATCGTGCCTTCATCAGTGACGGCCCACGCCTAGACCCTATGGGACTACAAGAATGCAGTGGAGGACTGGGTCATCCAAGTACTGGACCATCCAAGGCCGGGAGACCCTACACTGGAACGGCGTAAGGGAACCGTCCTATGGTTTTCAGTGGAGGGCGGCTGTGGCTTCCTTGTGGACGAAGACGACGAGGAGTACTTTGTGGGCCGCAGGTCTGTGAAACGACCGTACCTGCCCCAACCCTGTCACAGCCTATATGTGGGGAATCAGGTGGAATATACCCCCATGGCATCCCTGAAAGGCCCCTTTGCTACCAGGGTTACCTTATTGTCTAAGCCCCTGGTACCTGCATTACCACCAGAAGTTTAGCTGGAGGAACCAGCCGGCGCAGGAGGCATGCGCTGCCTACAGGAGTCACCAGATGGCACAGTCCATTTCAGGGAGAAGCCATAGCCGGAGCCTCTGATTCCTGGATTGCCACCACCACAGTCCTTTCCTTTCAGCTGGGTCAGCTGACGACATCATCCTTTACTTTCCAGTCCACGGTGATCCAGTACCAACTACCATGGAAAATGAAGTCAGCAGCAGTCAGGGGAGCTGGCGGTTCTTCCCTGGGTGCAACCTTGCCTGTCCTTATACCTGCTGTCCCGGCAGGAGTAACTGGAAAAGTGAAGGCGCAAGTGGCTAAAGCACTCACCAGTGTGATCACCACCTGGTCAAGTCCGACTTCTGGCAGAAGAGGGCAGTGGAGCTCAACCACGGCAGCCAGCTTGGCCTACAGGAGGCAGGAGCGTCCTCTAATGTCATTTAGCAGCAGTTCCAGCGAGGAGGACTTCAGGTCCTCTACTTCCCTTCTACTGGCTGATTTAAAGGACACCCCTGGACCTATGGGAGCCACCATGGACTGCACCTGACAGGTGAGAGCTAGTTGGCACTTGTTCTTAGTTTATCTTGTTTTTATTGCCCCCTGTTTGACTCTCACCCAGATGGACGTGGCTTGACAGGACCCCCCCCCCATTATGCAGAAAATTCCCAGTTGCGCCTAAGCGCACCAATTTTCCTTTTCCCCCTTCTCAGGTTATTTGGGAGCCCCCTTTGCAAAAATGGTTCTCTATTTGCTGCTATTTTATATTATCCATGTGGATTACACGTTACCTGTTTGGATTACAAAATTACCTCACGTGGATTACAATTGAATTTTGGACTGTGTTTCAGTGTTTTATGCCAAGCAGCCATGAGGAGAGACTCAAACGTATTATGAGCCTATTATGCTTGCAAATGTGAAATTGATTGCACTAAAATGTTTGCATAATTATATCTTTACTGTATTTTAGCATAGCAATAATGTTTTTACAGGTTCAGCAACGTTCAAGTACTTTAGCCCATTGTGTGTATTCTTTTTCAGGTACTGCAATGTGTCCTATTATACACTTATTGTATGGTGTTTTTAGTAAATTATGCACTTAGCCGGATAGCTAACATTGAGCAATTTACTTTTCTACCTCATATGGACTGCCTCTGAGGACTGAACGCCGCGGCCTAGCCTCGTGCATGCATATGACGCAATCGCGAGTCAATAGTATGCTAAGGATTCGTACGCACTTTTTACGCTAATGCTTACGCATTCAGTTCAGTAGCATACTTTTAACAACGTTTGGACGGTATGTTCATAATTTGTGCAGTAATGTTTGCAAAACAACAATTATTTTTTAAAGCAAATTCGACCAAATAAATTCGTATTAAGAACGAATCTTGTCATAAATCTGTCAATTATTTGCCAAAGCGAATTTTTGATGATTCGCTCATCTCTAATTATAAGGAATATCATTACAAAGAATATAGAAGGTGATATAACAATTAAAGGAGACAGTACCAACCAGTACTTAATTATGTAGAACACACCTTCCAAGTGCACTAAACTGGTGAGTTGATGGCTTGGTATAGAGTAGTAGCAGTAGGGGCAAATGTCCACAAATGTCCATAGTCCAAAGTACCCTTGCTCCAGGGCACTACACTAGTACTAGAAAAAGGGACAGATGGCAACCTACAACGGAAATTTGCAATAAGTGGCATTTCTCAAATGAGAGTCTGCCAATTTTGCTACATCCCTGATTTTAATGCTATCCCACCTACAAATATGGAGGTGAAAGATTTCAGATTTAACTTTTTAACTTGTTTATTATGGATCATTTAGCAGAACATACTGGCACCCATACAATCTCTCAGAATGCACAATCCCGTGCTAGACTGAATTAATGGATGCCAACAAATCTTCATAAATTGAAAAGATGTATAGGTCTCACACTATGGGACCTGTGTAAAAAACAAGCATTCTATTTAACTGGTCTACCTGCCCTGCTGAAATTACCCTTGGGCATCTCTGTGATCTTCCAAACTAACTGAAACCAAGTAGGGATTAAACCTTATTAGGGAATACACAGTGCTGAATATTATGGAAGTTGGAAGCAAGTGAGTATACTGTGGGGTGGCTTTTATATGGGCACTGTGGCTAGTGCTCTTGGTGGAGGCACTGTAGTAAGTATTGCTGATGGCACTGTAGCACTAATGGTGGCACTTAGGTAAAGAAGGGGAAACTGTAGCTACTATTTAAGGGGAGACTATATACTGCAGTATTTAGGGAAATGTTGCTAGCATTCAAAAAGGTATTATGGATATGCCTTGTTCGCCAAGCCGGAGGAGAGAAGGAGTGTGAAGAGATGAACGCCCTTAGAGACTGAAAGGACCGCTGGCTCCCCAGAGCTCCAACAATGACAGGTATGTCATAGGGCTACTGGTGGGGTCATTATAATATATGGGGGGGCACTGGGGGGTGAATTTACTGTATGAAGGGGCCACTGGGGGTCATTATACAGTGTGAATGACCCCCAGTGGCCCCCATTCAGAATAAAGACCCATAGTGTCCCCCCCATACAGTATAATAACCCTCAGTGGCCCCCTCAGAGAGTATAATGACCCTCATACAGTATAATAACTCCAACAGCCCCCATACAATATAATGGCACCCAGTGCCCGCCATACCGTATTATGACCCCCAAGTGAGAAGGCCATTGGGGGTCATTTTACTGTATGAGGGGGCACTGAGGGTCATTATACTCTGTGAGGGGGCCACAGGGGGTAAATATACTGTATTGGAGGGCAATGGGAGGGCAGTGTATGGTGACCCACTGGGGGGTCATTATACTGTATCAGGGGCAATGGGGGCGTTATACTGTGTCCCTCACAGGGGGACATGTAAATGTAAAAATATTTACATACTTTTTTGGGTGTTGGGGGGTAGGTGGGGTGCCAAAAATAGGATCCTTCCCGGGTACCAAATACCCAAGGTATGCCATTGGTGACACATACTCCTTTTTGAAGTCTGTTTTAATTTTATGATTGTAGATTTTTTATTCTATTTCCTGAACGTAATTATAGGGGTGGCCATCTTGCCTGATCTGTTCTTAAGCGCATTTAGAGATATGCTTTACAGCAGTCACCATGGGCCATAGAAAGTAGGGGGCCACATTGACTTCTGTAGGAGAGTTTTCTAGACATGGTCTGTGACCTATGCAGAGGTCAGGAGGCAGTACATACAGTAAGCTGTGATATCACCTACAGTTTTGTGAATGGTGCATCTGGTGTTATCTATATAGATTATTTCAGTCATTGTAGTCCTGCCTGTAATGATAATGAGATGACTACAGTAAAGTGATCTGTAAAGACCAAGGAGTAGAGCCTATTATTAGTCTTAGTGGCCAGAGCTTTTTTTTTTTAAATATAGATATTGATATGGAAATGTAAATAACATCACCAAAAATTATTTAAAAGTAAGTTTAGCATAAAAACTTAAACAATGGGTCATTTTCTTATGACAGATTCCCTTTAAAGGAAATCTGTCACCAGGATAATCTCTATTGAAGTAAAGCCTTAGCCTAATAGCACTTAGTACCTTATTTCCAGATGTGCCTTTGTTTCAGAAATAGATGTTTTCTATCTTCTGAAAATCCAGTTTATTTGGTATGCATATGAGCCAGTAAGGTGCCCAGAGGGGCGTTACTCTTGTAGGAAGGAGCCCAGGCACACCTCCTGCTAGTGCCCAAGCCCACCCTCATGCTGGGAGCAGGGAAAAGGGGGGCAGAGTTATAGTTTGAATGTGATGTAGGAGTCTTGCCTGGGCTCCTTCCTACAAGAGTGACGCCCCTCTGGGCACGATTATCCTGGTGACAGATTTCCTTTAAATGGGTATTCCCATATCAGTTAATGGGGCATATCCAAGTGATATGCCCCCATTGTCTGACAGGTGTAGTTTCCTACTCTGGGGCCCGCACCTATCTGATAAATGCAGCTGGCAAAATCCTGGAGGGTGCAGTGCACATGCATGGCTGCACTCCATTCATTTCTATGAGGCTGCCGAAAATAGCCAAGCACTCATAGAAATAAATGGAAGCGGTGGCGGTGCAAGTGCAGTGCACTCCCATTCACTGCTATGGGGAGAGAGCTTGGTGACCGCTGGATCTCCAGCCACCACTTTCCCCACTCCGTTCTCAATATAGAGGCAGTTCCCAGTGGTGGGACCTGCACCTATCAGACAATAGAGACTTATCCTAGTGATATACCCCATTGTCTCAGATGGGAATACCCCTTTAAGGAAAGATACTACTTCTCCTCTTTTCTGAATTAACTTCTGACTTTGGCTTCCAAAACTGATTCAGGAAACTTGAACGTATAGCTGTTCCCTTAGGGGTCACAATGATGATCAGTTTCACGAAGGCATTGTTGCACGTGGTCATACAGGTACATTGGTGATTATATTTTGTTGTGTTTACATAGAATCACATAGAATACACAAGTATAATAAGAACAACAGTTTAGAAAGGGACATTTACGAATATATGGTATATAAATATATCATATCCCTCTTTAACCTTATCTATGTTAAACACTTTTTCCCTTCCAAATTAATTGTTTTGCTCCTCTTGGACTTTCTACATATATCTTATAATTGTTTATTAATCTACTCAGCAATGCTGAGCTACAGTTACAAGAAAAAGGAAGTGAACGCTTTGGAATTATTTTGGATTTCAGATGATGACTAATATAATGTGCTCTGATTGTGTTATTTAAAGAGGGCTTTTCACTGCTCCTGACATGCCTATTGTAATTGCTACATGTGCGACATGCCACCCCCCCGGGCCGATCGTGCCCCAGATGTATAGAGATGCTGAGTGGTGTGGTGTGGCCCTGTGTGTGTCATGGTGCTCCTACCTGGATACCGTCGCTCCCCAGGGTTAGGCTCCGAAGCAATAAAGGGGATAGGTAATGGTGGAGAATAAGTCGAGTCCCGACTCTTAAAAAGTTCAACAGCTGTACTTGAGTAAACTTGCATCCAGGCATTCATTTTAGACCACTGGAGACAGTAGCAAGGTGAAGGAATCGTAATACCACTCTGGGGTATTACACATGCATTTTCCATGTAATAACAATTCTGGAGCATATTTTCGTATGGCTCTATGTTATGCCATTCCTTTATTATGTTATAATGAATAAGTTATGAATGAATTGCTGGCAGTCTGCAGTAAGGGTACAGATGAGTAGTAACAGGTTGGGGGTGTGTACCTGCACAGTGTGGATAAAGTGAGACTGACTGGATTGAGTGGCACTCTGCAGGGGGACACCCCCAACTGGTTACCACCCCTCTGTACCCTTACTGCAGACTGCTATTAATTCATTCATAACTTCTTGCAGGAATAATAAGGGAATGGTACAACATAGAGGCATAAGAATAGATGCTCCAGAATTCTTATTACATGGGGAACGCATATAGCTATTAAAACAGGCATGTCAGGAGTGGTGACAGGTCCTCTTTAACTTGCAATTATAGACAACCAAAATCTAACCAAACCAATAACATGTAAACAGTTGTGCAATTGCAACTACTCTGCTAGTCTGCTCATTCTTCTAGATCTCTCCGCAGCATCTGACACTGCAGACCACCATCCATAACTCAGCATGCTTAAACTATTGGACTAAAGACACTGCTCTCACTACTTCTCCTTCTCCTCTTGCTGTTGAGGTTGCTCAGGGTTCAGACCTAGGTCTTCTCCTTTTTTTATTTTACCCAGCCACAATCAGATAACTATCAGCCTACTATATACTTCATCCCATGACCTCACTCCTGCATTACTACAAAACACCAGTGACTGCTAGAGACTGTTTCTAACATCACGTCCTCTCTCTACCTGAAATGGAATCTTACAAAAACTGTATTTTCACCATTTACAAACATACCTAAACAAGATATCTCATTCTCAATGTGTGGCACTACCATAACCTGGACAGCATGCTCCCTGTCTCAGTGTCATATTCAACACTGATCTATACTTCATCCCCTACATTAAATCACTTGCCCGCTTGTGTAGCCTCAAAAACACCTCTAGAATTTACCCTTTCTTTTTGTGGAAACAACAAAAAGTCTCATTGTTTCCTTGATTCATTCTCTTCTTGATTATTACAACTCATTATTAATAGGTCTTCCCAGTGGCATACATAGAGAAGTAAGGGCCCTATAGCAAGGATCAAACCAGGCCCCCCACACAGGATAGTGTTTCTGCCTAAACCATTTTCAATGACCCTTGGGCCATTTTTCCACTGCCTTATTTGCTAAAAGTTGTTCCTTAAGAGAGTAGAGTCCCAACCAGTAGAAGAGGAGATAATCCCAACTAAGACTGGCCCCCCTCTTGCCCTGGCCCCCATAGTGGTCGCATGATCTGCCGCTATGGTAGTTATGCTCCTGCCCCCCCTCCCCCCCATACTAAACTAGCCCTTCTCCCATCTATCCTTAATACAGCAGACAGGTTAATCTATTTGTCTAACTGCTACTCCAATGCCCCCACCCTATGCCATAAGAATAAATAGTCCTCCAAGTACTATGCCAAGTTTTATAAGTGCAAAATCAGCTGTGGTCTTTACATGAAACTTCTGAGAATTCAATGGTAAAGATACCTGCTTGCGCACAAAAGGGCCTTTCAGTCCTCCCAGACCTTAATCTCAATAGCCGCTATAGAAATAAAGGGAGCAGGGATCAGAGAAACATAAAAATGCATATAAAAATCTACCGTAAGTGTTAGTGATACTGAATAGAATAGCAATCATGACACATATAAGGAGAATGGTATAGAGTGGATACTGTAAAACAATTGAGCTCTCTGCTGTATGGAAATGTCACAAGGATGACTGATTATGTTAGGAAATACCTAAAGTAGAACAAGGATGCAAGGAGGCAATAAAATGTAGTGTGATAATGTGATATATGTGTAATAAACTAGTAAATCCAGGAGAGTCCAAGAGAGGAAAGTGGTTAGCTGGCTTAGGAGAGGTAGTGAAAATGCCTTTCACTAGTCATTGCACTGGTTGTCCATACAATATAGGATTCTATTCAAATTGCTCATTCTCACCCACATCCACAGTGCTGCACCCCCTTTATACCACCCTACCTGTGTTCTCTGTTCTGCCAATAATTTATGACTAACATCCACTATAATGCAAATCTGTCACTACCGTCTTCAAAACTTCTATTTTTCTGCACTAGTTCTCTGAAACATCCTACCCCAAGCAATTAGGTTCATTCACATCCTGCACAGTTTTAGGATGGCCTATCACATCTCCTAATCTAACTCTTCTCCATTAACCCACCTTTATCTTTCTTCTGAACCTGATCCATCATCAAACACTATGCATCACACCCCCAAGCACTCATAAGCACTATAGATATTGGCTGGTGACTCATGCAGCTTTAAGTATACTCACCTTTTTTTAAAGATCGCTGGTCCAATGTACAAAAAAAAAACTTCTTACGTAATCAAACTCTTGAATTTAATAATCTATAGATTCCCCCTTAGTAGCAGTCACATTCACCATACATTTCCTGTAGCTGAAAAAAAGACTTATCAAAACCTCATAACAGCTGTGATCACCTCAACTTTAACAGATGCTTGGTGATGCAGCAAGACACTGACCCAAAGCTAACAAAAAATCAGTTGAAGAGTAGTTGGCTAAGTTACAGTCTTGACCTTAACCCCAGGGGTGTATTGGCCATAGACCTTACAGGGAAATTTCACGGTGGGCCAATGCCCAGTGGGACGGCCATTGGAAGTTTTGAGGGATGTATTTTGTCGTGGACTGTGGTATTTGACTCTGTTGGGTTGGTATAATGTGCCACAATATGGTATTGCTGGCCATGCCTTCCATCAATTTGGACCCGACTACAAAACGGGTCCACTTTTAGTATTTTTTTCCAGGGCCACTTTAAGTTACCAGCGCACCCCTGCTTAACCCCATCAAGATACTGCCACAGAACCTGAAAAACACTGCACACAAGGCAACCCAGAAATATTGATGAACTGAAACAGGGAGGAATGGTCCAAAATTCTTCTCAATGGCGTGTCACTTCTTTTACTATTTTACCGCATTTTGAGTGTTTTTGAATGTTAATGGTTGGAAAATCTCTTTAAGGTGTTTTCTCTGTAAGAAATATGTTTTGTTTTTGTATAGTATGTTTGATGCTATTTTTACTAGTATCAATTTAGCGAGCGAATGAAAGCATCCAAAGTGGATGGTATACATAGACTTACTGTGGCACAAGTAGCAGCAGAAGAATGGTTGGTAGCAGCAGCTTCAGCAACAGGCCAGAACTGCCACTGTCATCCAGCAGTCATGTTATGACCAACAATCCAGCTGTACTGGAATGGTTCACTTGCTCTTCAACATCATCTCAAGTGACAACAGATACATACAGCCAGGAATTGGTGGGTTCCTCTGACACTATGCTTAGTTGGCGTGGACAAGGAACTGTCTCTGTGCCCTCAACTGTCCTGAACCTGCCTCTCGCTTGTGGTTCTCCTTCTGCTAGCCAAGGAATGAATGCCGCCAGCTTTGCTCCGCTTTTCAGCAAGGATGAGCTTTGTGAGTATAGTCTGCAGTTACAGACCAGCACATACTTGGACGAGTAGTCTGCTGCGGACTCCTCTAGGCGTGCAACTACTGATGATGACAGTAGGGTTGGAGTACATGTTGTGAGAGGTCAGGGACGTGTACGCGAGACAGGTTAGGGTGACATAAGTGATGACTAAACAAATGTACTGTAGATGACGATGTAGCCGATCCCACATGGGAGCTGGGTGTAAAGGGGGCATCATTATCATAATCAGGGGGCAAGTATGGCAGTGCGCCTATGACACAACAGGGTGGATGCATGCCCATGAGACAACAGGGTGGAAGCAGCGGGAGATCTACAGCCAAACACAGGAAGGGTACAATCTCTGCTACTCAGGAGACTACCTGTGAGGAACATACAGTACTAGAAGTGTACGGGTTCATAAATGCAGCAGCAGCAGCAGCAGGCAGGCATCATGCAGTGGTGGAGGGAAAATTCCATACTCGGCACTGTGGGAATTTTTTGCCATGTCGCTAGGGGACATTAGCATGGCGGTATGCAGGAGGTGTGGGAAGAAGGTGAGGCATGGCCAGGGTGCTAATGTTTGCATGACGGCCCTGCATCAACACATAAAGTGGCGTAGGAAAACTGTGCCACTCAATTAGCGTTACAGCCTGATGCAGCAATAGCTGCAACTGCCATTGGCCTGTACCCCCTCTCCAACAGTCAGGGCTCGGCAACATTAGCAGAAGGAAGCTGTAGCTCCTTGCCATCTACTTCAATTTCATCTATAGATCCTGATGTTCCTCTTCTTCCTCACTTGTTTTGACAACAATCGGTCACCGAAGCGATTGCAAAAAGACAACAACATGTATGCAAAAATCCAATGGTGCAAAAGTGGAATGTGCTCCTGGCCAAATTGCTGGTACTACAGTCCCTCCCTTTCCATGTAGTTGACTCTGCACATTTCAGAGAACTGATGGCTTGGGCCCACTACTGCATCTGCTGATACTGCCACCACTGTCACCGCTCTGTCATGGGACCACTACTACCACTGCTGCTGCTTTCACCTCCATACCCATTCTGTCATTGGGCCACTACTGCCACTGCTGCTGCTGGCACCACCATCCACACTCTGTCATGGGGCCACTGTTGTCACGGTTACCGCCACTGCTGCTGCTGCCACCATACCCACTCTGTCATGATGTTACTTTTGTCACGGTTACTGCTACTGCTGCTACCATCATCCCCACTATGTAATGGGGCCACGTTTGTCACAGTTACTGCCACTTCTACTGCTGCCACCACCATCACCACTCTGTCATGGGGCCACTGTTGTCATGGTTACTGCCACTGCTGCTGCTGCCACCGTATCCACTCTGTCATGGTGTCACTTTTGTCACGGTTACTGCTACTGCTGCTACCATCATGCCCACTATGTAATGGGGCCACGTTTGTCATGGTTACTGCCACTGCTACTGCTGCCACCACTATCACCACTCTGTCATTGGGCCTCTGCTTGAATCTTGGGGCAGTGCATGGTTAAGTCCATGGTGATAAATTAGACCTGATGCTAACATTGACCTGTAATACTGATGTACACTAAATCTACAGATAACAGAAGGGTTTAAAAAGCATGTGCTTGGACAGCCACAACATGAATTAAAAGATCCTCTTTATTCACCACTACTTTATATGCCTCCATTTCTTTATTTTATTCCACTAAAGATCCATTTGCACACAGCTCCTGCAGGGGTGTGCATATTTTTTCTGCTTTACTGAAGTGCAGGGGCAGATTGACCATAGACCCTAAAGGGAAATTTCCCGGTGGCCGATGCGTAGGAAGGCCACCCAAGCCCTCCTCATGGCTGCCAGCTGGGTTCATAATGATCTGATTCTCTCCTACATACCTGGCCAGCAGCCGCAGGTGCCCTTCTGAATGCAACTGTATCTACGTCCACAGGATAGTGATACAGTTGAATACTGTTCAGCAGGTGGCAGTTTTTTGTGCTGCACTGTGGTATTTGTTTCCGCTGGGGCATTATATTGCTCTGAACCATGGTATTGCTAGTGCTGCCTGCATATGTTTACCCTGCCTTATTATGTTGCCCTGCCTTCTGTCAGTTTGGACCTACATACAACTTAGGGCCACTTTTACATTTTTTTCCAGGGCTACTTTTAGTTCCCAATCCGCCCTTGCTGAAGGCTGCTGTACGCTTTTCTTTTTGTTTAACAGAAGGGATTAGCTATGAATCTTGGTGCCCTGCACAGTGATGTAGATGGTGATAAAGTACAACTGCCTCTACTACTAACGGCACTGTACTTACAGAACAGACTAACTATGAATGTGGGTGCTAAAACGTAATACACATGGTGCTACATTCTCCCTGCAGTTTAAGTTCCAAGCCTTCACACTGAGATTGGTCCACCAAGTGGGATGAATATGATTAGGCAGAGGGGCCTGGGTATACCAAATTTATCTTGATTCGTGACAAATTAATTCAGAATGAATCAAATTTCTTAACAAAGTTTGGTGAATCGTCCGAATAAAATTTTTCAAAACTTCGCTTATCACTATATACTTGTAATCAAAGAATAAAGAAATATATAATAAAGAAAATATATCAATGAAGAAAAGTATACTAAAAAAAATCTTAACAATAGTATTTGGAAATACCCCCAAATTTGTATAAAATATATATATTTTTTACATTTTTATTGGCTAAAAAAATTAAGAAAAAATACCGAAAATATTTTATAATGTTCTTCTTTTCAAAATCAGTACAATGGCTTCTTTAACTTCTTTGTTACGTAAGCTGTAGATAAATGGGTTTACAAGTGGGGTGAAGACAGCGTAGAACAATGCCATCACTTTGTTTAGTGATCCTTGGCTAGCAGTGGGTTTCACATACATAACAAATGTTGTGGAATAGAAAGTGGCAACCACTATGAGGTGGGAAGCACAGGTAGAGGCTGCTTTCCGCTTTCCTGAAGCAGATGGGATTCTCAGAATTGTTTGAAGGATATATCCATATGACATCATAGTCAATAGTATTGAGCTGAGGATGACGGATGATGCACAGATTATGACAGTCAGCTCTTTAAAATAAGGATCAGAGCAAGACAGTTTTAGTAAAGGAGCAGATTCACAGAAGAAATGGTTAATTTGATTGGCACTGCAAAAATGTAACTGTGATATGTTGATAATTGGAAATGAAGTTGTCAGGAAACCAAGAATCCAACAGGCACACAATAGAATAAAGCAGACTCTATGACTCATGATGCTTGTGTAGCGCAATGGGTAACAAACTGCCAAAAATCGATCAAAGGACATTACTGCAAGAAGAATGTTCTCTGTGGCACCAAGGAAAGTGAAGAAGAAAAGCTGAGTCATGCATCCAGAAAAGGAAATGTATTTAATCTTCCTCGGGATGTCCACTATAATTTTGGGCACAGTTACTGTTACGTAAGTTAGCTCGAGAAAAGATAAATTTCCAAGGAAGAAATACATTGGTTTATGGAGCTGACGAACAAGTTTGATTATAGTGATGAGGAAAATATTTACAGTGAGGGTTGTGATGTACATTATCAAGAAGAAGAACAGCAGAACATTCTGATATCCTTCAATGTTGGTGAATCCCAGGATTATGAATTCCTTCACATTAGTCTGATTTGCCATATTGAATGTTAATACAAGAAATGCATTACAGATATTTCTCCTGCAGTAAGTGAGAACAAGAAACTCCTTCAAATGATTGAATTCAACAATGTATAATATGATGGATATTAAGGATTGTTGGAAACCTTATATCAAACTTTAAGCAAAGAATTAGCTTGTTACACATTTTAAGCAGGTTAGTCTTTGTGCTTCTGTGTTTTCGGCACAGATGGGAGTTTTAAGTGCATGTTTTTAAGGGAGAAAATCACAGTGGGTACAAAAAAATTGAAGAGAAGGGTATATTTCAGTTTACAAATCTTCCTTTCAGCATCTAATCATTAGTATGGCTAAATAGGGCTACATGTATTGATTTCTACTGGATTTACTTGCTACAGTCTTTCAAATGTAATGTTTAAACTTTAGCTTTTGGCATAAGAAAAACTGGAGTCAGGACAGTGGGGAAAGGTTGAATATATATTTAATAAAGTAACAATACAATTTACCACTTATACATGAAGCTGAAAATGTAGATTGTGAGCACTTGGGCTGAAACTGATATTAGATTACAGAATCTGTACTGGACGCTAAAGTTTTTTTGCTGAATGATTTTAAATAAATAAAAACATATACAGTACATTACTTGGAATGTGAGTGCTCACATAGCTATATTATTGGCCCATGTTAAATCAGTGTATCTTGGCCAAATATTTGAGTGGATTCCATCAAAAAGGAAGAAAAATCATGTTGGGGCATTAGTAATGACAGTAACGTATATGACACAATAAAACACATTGATTTGTTGTGCTTCTTAAAATTGAAAACTGTTTTTGCAAGGTAGATGACTGATGGTGATATTGGAAGAAGCAATGGTTTGGTTTAAACAAGGAGTCCAAAAATTATCCCTTTTTGGAGAGTAGCAAAAGGTTTGGTGTTATGTTAAATAAAATACATATAACAGTATTAGTCAAAAGTGTGGACGTGGTTTTGCTTTTTTTTCTACATATTTTCAACATTGTAGATTCAGATTTAAGACATGAAAATTAGGAACACATATGAAATTAACTAGTGAACAAAAAAAAGTGTTAAAGGGGTTGTCTGAGTTATTTTTTTGTCCTTTGTATGTTTCTAACTAGTCAAATACAACAGCTTTTCCATACACTTTCTTCTTCTAAAGCTGCTGGTTTCTCAGGTTTCAATGAGGGTCACATGACCTGTGATGTCAGCTTGCCTCCCTGCTAATCTTATATTCGTGCACAGAGCCTGTACACGGGACGCCACTGTGCTGGCCACGCCCCCCTTCTCTGCCGGGCTCCTGCTATCTGCTCTCCCTGGTTTCTTTCAGATAAAACATTAACCCCTTCAGCAAGAACACACTGAAGGCTTTACAACATCAGTTGCAGATGTAAAGAGACACAGGATCTGCTCTCCTCACCCTACAGACACAAAGCTGACACTTTTGCTGATCTGGAGGAGATGCAAAGAACAAAGAAGGTAGGGGGAAGATCCTGTGTGTATCAGCAGTGTTATTGTACAGCTGGGACTTGTAGTCCTACACATACAACATGCTGCTGAGTATCCCAGCAGACATGTCACTCAGGGCAGCATTTGCAGAGCAGAGCAGGGGGAGGGGTAGAGATTGTTATTACTGCAAGTAAACAAAGACCAAAAGAGAACCAGGGAAATGTGGAAATATGATTTTTTTTTGCCTAAAACTTGCTTAACTTAGTTATATATTGCTGCTGACAACCCCTTTAAGCAAACCAGAATGTATTTTATATTTTAGATACCTCAGTAGCCCCCTTTTACTTTGATGACAGCTTCATGAAGTAGTCATCTGGGATTGTATTCACCTAATAGGTATCAAGAGTTAATTTGCTACATTTCGTTCTTCACAATGTGTTTAAGACCTTCAGTTTTGTTGGGCAGAGGTAGGATTGGTATACAGTTCTGTACAGTATTTAGCCCTTTTCTACTGCTGTTCTAATCCACATCATGGCAATAACAATTAGTTAAAGAGCAATGGCATCCTAATTTTAAGACAAGAAAGTCAGTCCATACCGTAAATTTCCAAAACTATGTAGGTATCAAGTCTTAATCAAAAGTGCACCGTTTGCCCCACAAACTTGTGTATGGCACCCAGGGGTTTCCTAGGACTGTATCCAGCCCTTTACTGCCAAGATAGCATTATGTCAAAGTGACATATATGACTATGGGTACATGGTGGTAACAAACAGCCTACTGCACTGTCAGATTTTATTTTAAAATGAAAATATGGTCCACAAATCATCATTGCTAATATTTACAATTATCTTAAACATAATTTACCCAAAATTAAATGTTGAGGGCAAAAATGTTATTCACACAGCCTGAAAGATTTTATTGTGACCATGTGGTAAAAATACAACCATTGTATAACAGATACATTTATGTTCCTGCAAATGGTAGCCCAAGGGTTTCAGCTTGAAGATCTTAAACACTACACCTATACTCTTGTTGCATATACATGTATACATAGATTCATGCTCTACATCACTGAATTTAGCATATATGTGAAATATAAGTCCTACTTTTTATTATGTTGAGGCCTTGAAGCACAGAAGTTAACCCATAGTCTTGCTAGGTTTACTGCGTTATGTTTTTATATATTTAGATTGACTCCTCTAGGGTAATAGACGATTTCACTCTCCTTACATGAGGGATAGCATTGTAGACATTTCATTTAATGCTATAATGCCGTTTAATAATAATATTCAGACTGGGATTAATTTATTCTTAAAATGATAAATTATTGGATTTATGACATAAAGCCCATTTTACAGGCTAGGGCAGCACTAAAGTCTGCCCATTAGTGCTGGTGACGTCATCGGGCCCACTGCTGGGGGGAAGCCTCCACCTAACTTTACTGATGGAGAGCCTGGTACGTCACCGGATCTCCTAAAAGAAAGCCTTTTCCCTGCATGATTGAGCACATGGAAAAGGAGAGCATCGGAGCATGAAATGCTCAAATTAGGGGGGCTGCCTGGGTGAAGCTCTGAACCCGGTCAACCCTTTAAGCTACATTCACATGTCAGTGTTTTGGTCAGTGAGTGTAGCCTACACAGACATAAGGTATGAGGGAAAGATCTGCACCTGTTCTGTGTTCAGAGTCACACCTGATTTTAGCTCACAATCACTGATGTCCCAGGCAGGAGCATGCATCAGTCCATTCTCTCTGTCGGGAGTACCACTTGGAACCAAAACTGAGTCCGGTAAAAGGTTTGCTCATCCGTAGTGACTAGAGCTCAATGAACTTCCTTTCAGCACTACAAACGTTAATCCTTTCCTCTTGATCCCTGTCCAGCTCCTGAATAAAATGTTGATTAGGTTTCCTATATTTCGGCCCATGCCCTTCCCTATCCATTCCATGGCCACTTTTTTAGACCTGCCATAAGCGAGGAAGAAGTCACAGATTCTGGGACACCATGGCGTGTGACAGAATCTGTGCCAGATATATGCCACAAAAGAGACATATATCTGGTCATAAATGGCCCCCTTCACACTGTTGTCTCTACGCCCGTGGGTCAGCAGCCAACTACACCTGGACTATTCCAGGTCTGGTTGGTTCCCTGCAATGAAGTCCAGATCCCTGTACAGGGGTTAAAGGGTAAAACCCAAAGTTTAGCCCAAAGTCAATCTGGTTAGGTGGAACAGTAGCTCCCCATCCTCTGTCCAATACACTCTGTGTTTCGCATTCTGAGATCAAGAGTATTCTACAGAAGCATTGGCTGTTACTATTTAGGGATCCTAGTTTATCCAAAACACTTCCAGCTGCACAGCTGCACCTACAAATGTGCACACACAATAAAAAAACATCCTACCACCTATTAGGGTCCGACAACATACAGTAAAAATAAAACCAAATATCAATAAACAGCATATATATATATATATATATATATATATATATATATATATACGAAGAAAAAGAGAGGCAGCACTCCAAATCGTGAAAAGCGTGTAGGACTCTTTATTCCCAAAATTGCAACGTTTCGGTCCGCTCAATGTGACCTTTCTCCGCTTGAGAAAGGTCACATTGAGCGGACCGAAACGTTGCAATTTTGGGAATAAAGAGTCCTACATGCTTTTCACGATTTGGAGTGCTGCCTCGCTTTTTCTTCGTATATGCTGCTGGCGTATCATCCTGGATCCAGGAGGAATTGCACCCACTTTGATTTAAGCTGACTTGTGCTGCTGTGATTTTTGTACTATATATATATATATATATATATATATATATACATATATAGCAGTCTCAATAGTCTATTAAGCACTATTTTGAGCTAAGGCAGTTGCAGCACACCTGGGACATGTGCTACATACTCAGGCTCTTCGAAAAAGCCACCACATATGAGAGTAGAAACAGCAGTGGCATCAACAATGTCATCCCTGATACGTATATTGGACAAAACGCTCACATTAATGCAATAAGGGGTGGTGGAAGAAGAACATCTTCTACATCTTTCCATGTGACTGTTGGAGACCCGCCACATGTGCAATTTCACAGGCATAGAAAGGGTATTCAGCGCGGCAGATAGCATCATCACAATGAAGCCGACAAGATTGTCTTTTACAAGTGTAGAACACATTTGTGGAAATGCTTTTGCTGACAGTGGGGACTTACTATTTATCACTGGCTCAATAATGCCACTGTCATTGCCTGCCTATCCATCATATTTCATACTGTACTACCGCTGCTGCAGCTACTACTGCAACTACTGCCCCTACTGCACCTGTTACATCTCCACAAAAAGGGATAATTTTTGCACTGTTTGGTAAACAAGACATTGCTTTTTCCGATGCCACCATGTGTGTATAACGTATGCATTTAAAAAACAAACAAACTATGCACTTCAAACAAAAGATCCACACTATTTATTTATTTCCTATTGCTTATACTTCACCAACATTTTCAACAGAGCTGTACAATGTTTCTCATAACCATGTCCAGCCTTAGGTTACTTGGCACCCTGTGAAAGAAGTCTTTTTGGAGCCCCCCTCCCTCCAACAGACACATATCTCTACAACTATTATAGGATATTAAAGGGAATGTGCCATTGAAGAAAAAATTACCTATTGTTTAAATAATGTTTTTATGTTAAACAAATTGTTAAAGAATTTATGATGGTTTTTTTCCATGTCAATATCTATTAAAAAAAAAAAAAGAAAGTCCCGTCTCATTCATTTTGTACACCAGTTTTTGGCACACAAAATGCTGACATAGATTTTAGAATGTCGCACATCTCAGCGCAGGCACAATTTTGATCGGCGTGTAAATTGCCGCTCTTAATAAACGTGCCTCTAAGTCTTATACTAGGTGTTACTTCTTGGTATGTACAGATCACTTTACTGCTATTAACCCATTATCATTATAGGCAGGATTACTGTGTCAGCTAACACCTCTGTATAGATAACAGAGTGGGTGCTTGAAGGGAGTCGAGAGCAAGCCACACATGCGCAGCCACCCCTCCATTCACTGCTATGGGACTTCCAATCAGGAGCTGGCTTGGCTATTTTCAGAAGTCCAATAGTAGTAAATAGAGAGAATGCCATGCATGTGCAGTAGTAGTAGTAGTGCCAAGCGTATTACATAAATACAGCACTAGAACTAAGTATGGTAGATAAATACATCAGCAAGACCAAGCTCATTACATACATACATCAGCAGTGCCAAGCTCATTACATAAGTACAGTACCAGAACCAAGAACGGTACATATATACAGCATCAGCCCAAAAACAGCTCAATACGAATATTAATAATAATCAGGTTATCCCTTTCTATATAAGTATGTAAAGCGTTAGAGTACATGTCCCAGCATAGCCTGAACTGGTGTAAAGGTACGCTGGGAATTGTGGGTTCACAAAAGAAAATGTTACACCCCATCATCACACTCTATGGTTCTTCAGGCTACCATGAGAATTCTCCCTGCCACGACTTGTTTCTGCAGAGTTTGCCTCCCAAAGGTCTTCAGCTTCTCACTTTACTAACAAATCTACACAGTATATATTAACACAATTGCCTCTCCGTGCCAAATGCTGTGCCTTGAATATCATAGCAACATACACAATATCCTTGAATGCTGTCATGTCACATACTATGCCCCCTGAAAATAAAGCAGCACACAGTGCCCTTAAGGGTAGAGCGCCGTACAGATATTACAAATACAATACGACTGGTCAGCATTCCAAATGCAGATAAATTTCTCCTCCTCCTGGCCTTCTTTTTGGCATCTACACCATATCCCCAAGATATACAGTGTCCTTGTACTTATCAACATCAGCTGCTTCTTCTTCTGGTCAGACTCCTTGTGCCTGTTGTACTCTATTCCATTGAGAGACATCCATCATGGAATCTGTGGCCAGAAGAAAACTATTCGCAACCAACAATTTGCTTATGTGAAAGTTGACCTCCCAACCTGGCCAAGTTGCTGGTGGTTCAGTTGTTGCTGTATTACTTAGTTGTGGTAAATTGTGGTATAAAGATCCTGATTCCTATTAGACTAGAGGGTGTTATATACCAATGTTTTAGGGCAATTGGAGAAACTTTGGTTTGGATAGAATTGATTCTGGTCCGAACTGAATTTTTTGGGTACAATGGGGGAACTGTGCAATTTCAGAAAACTTTTTTTATTGTATCTTTTTATTACATAATAAAAAAATTCAGAAGAAATACAAATGTGTTCTTGTTGACAGGTGTTATCTCATCAACAGCAGAAGACAGTATGGGAAGATGAAAGAGGCAGTATGCAAGCTCTCCCTGACATTTATTACATGGTCAGGATTATATTTGTTAGGGTAGGTTAACCCTATTTTTTGTAAATTGTTTTTGGAGGATAATTTTTCTTTAAACAAGAAGAGGATAGTACAGAATGGAGACGTAGTTATGATTCATTTTGAATGCTTTGATGGCTTTAGTTGAAAAACCGGAATGAAAATCTCCCTCAAAAATTCCTCTGAAAACATCCAAGTGAACCTACCTGATAATGTGTAATAATTATGTCGACATCTTTTCAGGACACTGCCCAACCTGTTGTCCAGCCAAGAGGTCCTCCAGGTCCTAACACCTGAGGTCATAAGGGAGCTGGCCATGTGGCAGTCAGGGTTGTTTGAGTATCTTTAACATTTCAATTTATTTTTAATCACCACCTTATATAAGAACGTTTACCACTGATTGCTTTTGTTCTCACGCTGCCAGTTTCACGTATGCCATTTTATCTGCCACCCCACACCTATCGTTCCCTTTTTCCCTGCCCAAACCTTTCATAATCTTGGCAGGTACTATCTCCATAATTGTCCAGATTATTGTGGTCTACGTTATGTTGCAGGGTAGTTTGTTAAAAAAACATATTGCAGTCTTGTGCTCTACTGGCCTTTTTGCAATAGTTTTCAGTTACCTTATAATGTGAACTGATGAGTCCTATATGTTGTGTTCTAAAAAAATAAAAAAAATAAAAATGGTGCCTTACCACACCTCTTTTGCCCAATAATACAGTGTGTAGCACTATTAACGCAAAAGAATATCAAATGCAGTTGACTTTACTGTTGCAACATTCATATTGACTGCAACTCTTGTCACAAAATTGTAATTTTGTTTTGGAATAATTCGTATTGTCTACAAATCGTATTTAATTTTTTAATCTAATTTTTTTAGGGTTCCAGATTCTCCACAAGGGAAGATGAAGTGGAATGCATTCTTTATATTGACAATGATCTCCTCATTCAACTGGTGGAGGCTACGCCACCATTGTGGGACCACACTCACTACCAACACATTGACCATGTGGCAACTTAAGGATAGGTTACCAATTTCATATTGTTAGATGTCTGACTCTCAGCACCCCCTATGATCAGTTTCTTAAAAGGATGGAGTTATTCTTATAGATGCATCCTCCTAATTAATTAGCTATACAGGATCTACTATGTACACTTTGTGAAGGAGAGGAAGATGCTGCTCTCACACTATTACCGCATACCGTTCAAATGTATGGTAGTATCTAGAGCCTGACTACCACTAATCTGAAATTGATGATCCTGAGGATAGGTCATCAATACCATGAAACAGGAATACCCATTTAATGTTATAGTTAAACATTTTGAATGCAGAGATCAATAATTTGTCAGTCGGATTTGTAGACTATCGTATAACATCAAATTTTTAAGACACATAAGGCAGTAAGTCCTATATTCCAATAAATATACATTTTATCAGTCAGACCAATCAGATCACTCTTTCTTGCCACTCCACCCATCCAGTCTGGTTAACAGGGGTGGTAGAGCAAGGTCCATAATGATCTACACTTTGCAAAATTATAGTGAGTGATTGTATATCGACCTTTGGAGATCTTTCATTAAAAGAAAGTTATGTAGCACAACTCAGGCCTTCACCATATCAAAATTGTTTCCGTTTTAAATATAATCAGTTTTGTGAAAATTCTCCATTTAGCTATCAGTAATCCAAAAACACACTCCACCATACTTCTTGCTCTAAGCCTATAATTGTAAATTTTTTTTGGTAGTTTTTGGTCAAGTTCTGACACATTTGAAATGTATCAACACCAACAACGCCAATGGGTATTAGTGATCCATCTTTTCCCAGAAGTGGTGTTGATGAGGAGATTTTGAAATTTGGTGGTGTTGATGAGGAGATTTTTGAAATTAAGTGTAGTTACTATCACATTGATGAATTTTTAAACATCCTCAAATAATTTTTTCTCCCTTACGTTCCAATGTTCACAGCAATAAATCTGTATTGTGTATAAGATGAGGATTACTGAAAAATATTTTTATAGTTGAAATATCCAGCCCCTGGTAGTTTAAGGATCCAAAATGCACTTGCTAGACAATTGGGAAACTGACATATATCTCAAAAACTTTTCTGAAATGTGAAGCCATTGCTGGTTCATCAGCTGGAGGGTGAATTCATCATGTAAAATGTCTCACAAGGCCTGTCATGTATCCCACACAATATAGATAAAGGTGAATTTCCTAGCTGAAAGTGAAAGTGAGGAGAGTGGAAGCTCTAATCGGTACACAGAAATCTGTTTATGATTAAAAAATTTTTTGCAGGACAATGCAATACTGTTTAATAAAAAAAAATGTCGCAATCTAAGAGCTATAACTTTTTTTATTTTTTCATTGGTGTAGCTGTATGAAGGCTTGTTTTTTGTAGGGCAAGTTTTAGTTTTTAATGGTGCCATTTTAGAGGTCACATAACTTACTGATTAACTTTTAATTAACTCTCTCTATAGGAATGGCAAAAAACAGCTATACTACCATTAAGCTTTTACTTTACCCTCTGGTCAGTACGCTTACAGTGATATTGAATATGTATAGGGGGACATTTACTAATTTGTTTACCACACTTTTATGGAGTAAATAGATCACAAATTTTATGTGGTGAAATATGTGACTTTTTCCCACCATTTTTCCAGAATGGTGAGAATAGGAAGCATGGATGGGGAAGCGGACAGGTGGTTGGATGGCCAGACCCAGCTCATTTATCATTTTCCTTGACAGTTTTTGTCATGGAAAATGGCTTAAATTTTTTGTGGGAAAAGATTTAGTAGAACTTGTAATTTTTACATTTATAACTGCAACCCCTAATACCCATCAGTACAAGAGGGAGGTGACTGACAGCTGTCTCTGCATGCACACTTTTACACACAATGCTATCAATCACTGATAACACCTCGCTCCTGCAACCATGCTGTTCACAGGAGGTGGACGAAGCAAATATTGAAATATATAAATTACTAGTTTTACTGAATATTTTCCCTGTGCCTCCACATAACTTTGCGGCTTCCTCTGGCAGCTGAAAGGGACTTTAGACCAGCATAGAAAAAACAGTCTTAATAAATGTTCCCCATAGTTTTTTTTACATTACTACTTTTGAACAAATATATAAATAAGTGGCTCACCCCTCTCCCACTATAGATTTTCAGAAGGTGAACTACTAGAGATGAGCGAGCACTAAAATGCTCGGGTGCTCGTTATTTGAGACAAATTTTTCCCGATGCTCGGGTGCTCGTTTCGAGTAACGAACCCCATTGAAGTCAATGGGAGACTCGAGCATTTTTTGCAGGGGACCAAGGTTCTGCCTAGGGAAGGCTTGGGTGAAAACCTGGAAACCTCAGAAAATGATGGAAACACCACGGAAATGGACAGGAAACAGCAGGGGCAGCATGCATGGATGCCTCTGAGGCTGCCTAATCCCACCATTACCCCAAATTCTCGGGCAACAGACTGGTGGTGACCCTCAAGGCAATTGTGCTCACCCAGACCAAGAAGGGCGAGGCACATGCCCATCACGTGTTAGAAAAGCACCCAACTAGGTGCAACGAAGGTCCATCACCCATGCCCATGCTGGCACTGCTGTCCTATCCCCTGCCCCACGACGCAGGCATAAGCCTGACACAGCATGGCGGTGACACCAAGAAGTGACCAAGTTACATGAGGTAGCAGGTGAGCCACCCAAAAATTTACCCTGACGCAGCATGGCGGTGACAACAGAGTGACCGAGTTAGACTGAGGTAGCAGTCGAAGAAGAAATAAAATTTAGCGTGACCCTGTATGGCGGTGACAACAGAGTGAACGAGTTAGAGTGAGGTAGCAGGCAAAGCACAAATAAAATTTAGGGTGGCCCTGTATGGTGGTGACACCAACAAGTGACCAAGTTAGATGAGGTAGCAGGTGAGCCACCCAAAAATTTAGCCTGATGCAGCATGGCGGTGACAACAGAGTGACCGAGTTAGACTGAGGTAGTAGGAGGTGAAGCACGGATGGTAATTCGAAGGAGGAGGGGTTGGAGGAAGAGGCATAGTAAGTCTGAGAAACCGTGAGCGAGGTAGGCCCCGCAATCCTCCAAGTGGGCAGTACATGAGCGGCCCCAGGGTCAGACTCGGTCAGGTAGAGCACATAAAAAATTTAGCGTAGCCCTGTATGTGGACGTTGAGGGCTTGTGCATGTAGGTGGGCTGAACTTTTTTTCTGCTTGCGCTCCAACGTTTGCTGTAATGACAGTTGAACGTTGCGCAGGGACACATTGGTGGACAGTGTGGAGGATCATGGAGGCGAAGGGGTGCTTTTCCGGCGGGAGTTGCTCGTGTCGGGGTCCTGGGCTGGGGGTTGACTCGCAGAGGCAGCAAGTGACACAGGGGAAGGAGCAGTGGTGGGACCCGCATGAAGGGAACGGACGGCCTTGGTTCCATAGTGTTTAGCACTCGTATACCTGCGCATGCTGGTGGTGGTTAGGCTGGTAGTCGTGGAACACCCACTTAAAAATTTGGCATCAACTGGTACGGCTGTCAACATTGAGCTTGAACTAGTGGGGCATGTGTGGTATCGATTCTTCTCAGTTTAAAATCGTATACGTCCCCTATCTTGGGACCATATATTTCATGGATTTTTCGAACACGGAAAAGGAAAAAGAGCTTGCTCTGGCCAGGGGAGTGTCTTTTCTACTGCAGCTAAGGGGACGTTTCCATGCTCTGCCTATCACAGGTAAGGAGCCAATTAAAAGAAGAACCAAAAAAAATCTGTTCTTCTTATCAGTTCAAACTCTAATAAGTCCCCTATCCGGGTAAATTGTTTAGAGAGAGGGCCTGTAGGTGGCCCTCCGGAAAAATTGTGGTAAAAGAGTGCCAGTTGGCCCTCTAAAAAATTGCGTTTTGGGTCAGCGTTAGGCAAAGACGACAAGGAGGAGGATGAGTAGGAGGAGTAGAGAAGAGGAATCGGATACATAAGTAATGTTAATCTTTAGCTGCTTTCCCCCAGAGGAGATATGAATTCCAGTGAAATCCAGGCTTTGTTTATTTTAATAAGCATCAGCCTGTCAGCGCTATCAGTTGACAGGTGTGTACGCTTATCGGTGATGATGCCACCAGCTGCACTCAATACCCGCTCTGACAACACGCTAGCGGCAGGGCGGGCCAGCACCTCCAGGGCGTACAGTGCCAGTTGAGGCCACGTGTCCAGCTTTGAAACCCAGTAGTTGTATGGAGCAGAGTGATCGGTCCGGACATTGGTATGGTCAGCTAGGTACTCCCTCACCATCTTTCTGTAAAGCTCACCCCTACTCTGCCGAGACTGGGGACAGGTGACAGTGTCTTGCTGGGGTGACATAAAACTGCCAAAGGCCTTGGAGAGCGTTCCCCTGCCAGTGCTGGACAAGCTGCCTGCTCGCCTCCTCTCCCCCGCTACTTGGCCCACAGAACCACGTCCTCTGCCGCTAGCGGCGTCAGATGGGAAGGATTGTTTCAGCTTGTGCACCAGGGCCTGTTGATATTGATTCATTCTCATACTCCTTTCCTCTACAGGGATGAGAGTGGAAAGGTTCTGCTTGTACCGTGGGTCCAGGAGAGTGAACACCCAGTAATCGGTGTTTGAAAAAATGCTTCTAACGCGAGGGTCACGGGATAGGCAGCCTAACATGAAGTCTGCCATGTGCGCCAGAGTCCCAACACGCAAGAATTCCCTCTCCTCACTGGCCTGACTCTCCATTTCCTCCTCCTCCTCCTCCTCCTCCTCCTCTTCTTCAGCCCATACACGCTCAAGAGTTAAAAAGGACTGAGCATTTGTACCCTCTTCTGTCTCGCCGACATTCTCCTCCTCTTCCTCCTCATCCTCATCCCCCTCCTCCGATACGCGCTGAGAAACAGACCGGAGGGTGCTCTGGCTATCAATTGACGTATCTTCCTCCACCGTCTCTTGTGACAAGCGCAAAGCTTCCGACTTCATGCTGAGCAGTGAGTTTTTCAACAGGCAAAGCAGCGGGATGGTGAGGCTGATAATGGCGGCATCGCAGCTGACCATCCGTGTTGACTCCTCAAAGTTCCTCAACACCTGGCAGATATCAGACATCCACGTCCACTCCTCATTGTAGACTTAAGGAAGCTGACTGACCTGACTACCAGTTCTGGTGGAAGTTGACATCTGGCAGTCTACAATCGCTCTGCGTTGCTGGTAAACTCTGGATAACATGTTTAATGTCGAATTCCATCTTGTGGGCACGTCGCACAACAGTCGGTGAGCGGGCAGTTGTAGGCGGCGCTGTGCTGCCCTGAGAGTAGCAGCATCTGTGGTCGACTTGCAGAAATGCGCACAGATGCGGCGCACCTTGGTGAGCAAATCAGACAAATTGGGGTATGTCTTGAGGAACCGCTGAACTATGAGATTGAACACGTGGGCCAGGCATGGCACATGTGTCAGTCTGCCGAGTTGCAGAGCCGCCACCAGGTTGCGCCCGTTGTCACACACAACCATGCCTTTTGTCACCTAAGCTCAGCAGTTTGAGCACCGCCTGCTGGCGCTTAGCCACGGCACTGCTGCTGCGCCTAGAGCTACCGACTGAAGGCGCCGTGCCCACGGATGGT
The DNA here is from genome assembly GCA_900303285.1 of Rhinella marina. NCBI lineage: Eukaryota > Metazoa > Chordata > Amphibia > Anura > Bufonidae > Rhinella > Rhinella marina. The sequence continues at coordinate 105,117 of ONZH01025056.1, read as the reverse complement.
AATTCGGAGGAGGAGGTATAGGAGGAGGAGGGGTCGGAGGAGGCATAGTACGTCTGAGAGACCGTGACCAAGGTAGGCTCCGCAATCCTCGGTGTGGGCAGTACATGAGCGGCCCCAGGGTCAGTCTCGGTCCCAGCCTCCACCAAGTTAACCCAATGTGCCGTCAGTGATATATAGTGTCCCTGCCCGGCAGCACTTGTCCACGTGTCCGTGGTTAGGTGGACCTTCTCAGAAACAGCGTTGGTCAGGGCACGGATGATGTTCTGTGACACGTGCTGGTGTAGGGATCGGACGGCACATCGGGAAAAATAGTGGCGGCTGGGGACCGAATACCGAGGGGCAGCCACCACCATGAGGTTGCGAAAGGCCTCGGTCTCTACCAGCCTATAGGGCAGCATCTCCAGGCTCAGCAATTTGGAGATGTGGACGTTGAGGGCTTGGGCATGTGGGTGGGTGGAACTGTATTTCCTCTTGCGCTCCAGCGTCTGCTGTAAAGACAGCTGAACGCTGCGCAGGGACACATTGTTGGACGCTGTGGAGGATCATGTAGGCAAAGGTGTGGTTTTCCGGCGGGAGGCGCTCGTGCCGGGGTCCTGGGCAGGGGGTTGAATAGCAGAGGCAGCGAGTGACACAGGGGAAGGAGCAGTGGTGTGACCCGCAGGAGGTGAACGGCCTTGGTTCCATTGAGTGGGGTGTTTAGCACTCATATGCCTGCGCATGCTGGTGGTGGTTAGGTTAGTAGTGGTGGCACCCCTGCTGATCCTGGTGTGGCACAGGTTGCACACCACAGTCCGTCGGTCATCCTCAATTTCTTTAAAGAACCTTCAGACTTGCGAACATCTAGGCCTCGCCATGGGAGCTTCACTACGTGAAACAGTTGCTGCTGATGCACCAGCTCTGGCCCTGCTTCTCCCTCTGGCCACACTACTGCCTCTTCCAACCTGTTCTGGTGCAGCACTCGCCTCCGCCTCAGAAACACTGTTTTCACTCGGCTTATCAACCCAGCTTGGGTCAGTCACCTTGTCATCCTCCGATTCCTCAGTCTGCTCCCCCCTCGGACTTCCTGCCCTGACAACAACTTCACCACTGTCTGACAACCGTGTCTCCTCATCGTCCGACACCTCTTTACACACTTCTTCCACTAAGTCAACAATGTCATCACCCACAGACTGCGACAGTTGGAAAACTTGGGCATCGGGAAAGAGGTCAGCAGCAACCTGAGAAGTGGTTTGTGACTCTGGGAAGGGTCCAGAAAACAGTTCCTCAGAGTATGCCGGATCGCATTCCAAATTTTCCTGGGAGGGGGCAGACTGGGGGGAAGGAGGTTGAGGTGGAGGAGCCAGAGGAGTGCTCCCTTGGGTAACGTGGGTGGACTGCGTGGAAGACTGACTGGTGGACAAATTACTTGAAGCATTGTCCGCACACCAGAACATCACCTGTTTGCACTGTTGAGGTTTCAACAGTGCTCTACCACGTGTCCCTGTAAGTTGAGACATGAAGCTAGGGAGTGAAGCTCTGCGGCGTTCCCCTGCTCCCTTATCAGCAGCTACTGTCTCACACTGCCCAGGACCACGGCCTCTGCCCCCTGCAGTAATTGAATGCCCACGCTCTTGCCCACGCCCTCGTCCTCGACCCTTAGCCCTGGGGTTCAACATTTTCTGTATATAAGTGTATTATATATACCAAAAAAAATAAATAAATGGGCCTGCTGTACTGAAACCCACAAACTTGTTCAATCGGAACAAGTTAATATATAGGTGGATAAGTTAGAGCAAAATTACATATTTTATTACGTACCGTGCAGTATGGAGCAATTACACTGAAACTATTAGATTAGGCAGACTTGGTCTGCTTAAGTGCAACCCAGACAAATGTCGCACAGAAATTTTTCTAATGTAGCTGTATCAGTGAGAGCAAAAGACCTTTTTTAATTACGTGACGTACAGTATGGGTCACCTGGACAGAAAATACGGATTGTGGTTTGTGGTGACTGGACAGCTGAACTGTGACACACAGAATGGTTCCACACAGCTGTATGAAATGGATTTGTGTCACTGAGATAAAACAGCAACAAAAAAAGTTTTTTTTTTTTTTTAACGTGACGTGCAGAAAATATCAGAGAGCAAACTCAACCCCTGCTGACTGTGGCTATTTTAACTGCAACCCAAAAAAATGTCGCACTCAGATTTTTCTAATGTAGCTGTATCAGTGAGAGCAAAAGACCTTTTTTAATTACGTGACGTACAGTATGGGTCACCTGGACAGAAAATACGGATTGTGGTTTGTGGTGACTGGACAGCTGAACTGTGACACACAGAATGGTTCCACACAGCTGTATGAAATGGATTTGTTAAATAGGTAGAAACTTCATGGCACTCCGCTATGATATGCTTGGAGTCGGGTTCCCACCCCGTAGTAGCAATGAAGAAATACTAGATAAAAATAAAAATAGAAACGGCGTCCGGCCTTGAAGGACCTACAAGAGGACCTTTGGTGACGTCACCGCGCTCACCAGAAGAAAGAAGACACCGGACCGGCTGCGCCGCGAACAAGTGGAGGAGGTGAGTTTGCCTTTATTATTTTTAACCCTTTAGGGGTTAAAAGTATTCCATTAGTCTCTCTCCCCCCCCAACCCACCACCTACCCCCACCCCCCGGGCCCAAAAAAAATTGTGGAGGCACTGAGGGGGGGGGGGAGGTGGAGGCACTGGGGGGGGTCAAGCTGGAGGCACTGAGGGGGGGCACAAGATGCTGATCTGAGGTCTGATGGGGGCACAAGACGCTGATCTGAGGTCTGATGGGGGCACAAGACGCTGACCTGAGGTCTGATGGGGGCACAAGACGCTGATCTGAGGTCTGATGGGGGCACAATGTGTTGATCTGAGGTTTATTATCCCTGTACGGTGACATCACTGTGTTTATTATCCCTGTACGGTGACATCACTATGTTTATTATCTCTGTACGGTGACATCACTGTGTTTTTTATCTCTGTACGGTGACTTCACTGTGTGTATTATCCCTGGACTGTGACATCATTGTGTTTATTATCTCTGTACGGTGACATCACTGTATTTATTATCTCTGTACAGTGACATCACTGTGTGTATTATCCCTGGACTTTGACATCATTGTGTTTATTATCTCTGTACGGTGACATCACTGTGTTTATGATCCCTGTACGGTGACATCACTGTGTTTATTATCTCTGTACAGTGACATCTCTGTGTTTATTATCCCTGTAAGGTGACATCACTGTGTTTATTATCTCTGTACTGTGACATCACTGTGTTTGTTATCCCTGTATGGTGACATCACTGTGTTTATTATCTCTGTACAGTGACATCGCTGTGTGTTTTATCCCAGTGAAGGAAGAGGTAAGTGGTCTGTGTTTGTGTGTTTGTTTTCTATTTTTCAGGGTCGTGAATGCAGAGGACTACGTCGGATTCGGTGGACTACGTCGGACCAGCTTTTTTTTTTTTTAATAAAATGGTCAAACAGGGGTCTGGGGGAGTGTTTATTTCAATAAAATGTTTTAAACTTGTGTGTGTGTATTTTTTTTTTACAATACTACAGTTTTAGTAATTACGGCTATCTACAGACGGCCCTGATTACTAATACTGGGCTTAGTGCTTGCCGGTATGGCAGGCCAGCACTAACCCAAACATCTATTACCTCGGCACCCACCGCCACCAGGGGTGCCGGGAAGAGCCGGGTACCCGCAGGACCGGACCTTCTAAATTGAGGGTCTGGCTCTGGGGCGGCTGCAGGCTGGTACAATTAGGCTGGGAAGGGCCAATAACCCTGTCCCTTCCCACCCTGGTAGTGCCAGGCTGCCGCTTGTATCTGGCTGGCGAAGAAAAAAAAGGGGGGGACCCTACGCCATTTTTAAAAAAATTATTTAATTTTTTTTTTTTTAAATGGCGTGGGGTCCCCCCTTTTTTCCTTCGCCAGCCAGATACAACCAGCAGCGGCAGCCTGGCACTACCAGGGTGGGAAGGGACACGAACATGTCACTGTACAGGGATAATAAACCTCAGATCAACACATTGTGCCCCCATCAGACCTCAGATCAGCGTCTTCTGCCCCCATCAGACCTCAGGTCAGCGTCTTGTGCCCCCATCAGACCTCAGATCAGCGTCTTGTGCCCCCATCAGACCTCAGATCAACACAATGTGCCCCCATCAGAGCTCAGGTCAGCGTCTTGTGCCTCCATCAGACCTCAAGTCAGCGTCTTGTGCCCCCATCAGACCTCAGATCAAAATAATGTGCCCCCATCAGAGCTCAGGTCAGCGTCTTGTGCCCCCATCAGACCTCAGGTCAGCGTCTTGTGCCCCCATCAGACCTCAGATCAGCGTCTTGTGCCCCCATCAGAGCTCAGGTCAGCGTCTTGTGCCCCCATCAGACCTCAGGTCAGCGTCTTGTGCCTCCATCAGACCTCAGGTCAGCGTCTTGTGCCCCCATCAGACCTCAGGTCAGCGTCTTGTGCCCCCATCAGACCTCAGGTCAGCGTCCTGTGCCCCCATCAGACCTCAGATCAGCGTCTTGTGCCCCCATCAGACCTCAGATCAGCGTCTTGTGCCCCCATCAGACCTCAGATCAGCATCTTGTGCCCCCCCTCAGTGCCTCCAGCTTGACCCCCCCAGTGCCTCTTGTGCCCGCTTCGGCTCGGCTCGGCATCCCGAGGCAGCGCGGATTCGTGACATTAAAAAAATAATAAAAACAAACTCACCTCCACCACTTGTTCGCGGCGCAGTTCGCAGTTCGTGTCTTCTTTCTTTTTTCATGGCCTTGAAGGACCTGCAAGAGGACCTTTGGTGACGTCACTGCGCTCACCGGGAAAGAAGAAAGAAGACACCGGACCGGCTGCCCCGCGAACAAGTGGAAAAGGTGAGTTTGTTTTTATTATTTTTTTAATGTCACGAATCCACGCTGCCTCGGGATGCCGAGCCGAAGCGGGCAAGATTTGTGCGAATCCCGAATCTTGCCGCTCCGGCTCGCTCATCACTAATAAATAAGTATTTATGGCTTTATTTATTTATTTATTTATTTATTTATTTATTTAGTGAGCCCAAACAACACTATCACTAGTATATGGCCAGGAAGGGGTTTAAATAGAGCTCCGAGTCCCAGGATCAGAACCTGATAGGTCATGACTCTGCACTCCATTAGTCAGAACACTAGCACACAGCAATAGAGCAGCTGAGCAATACTCCCACTGCTAATCTCCTCCAGCACATGCCCACTGTTGGGAGAAAGAGCATTGCATCCTGTTGCTAAAGACACTGTCGAGTCACCAGTGGCGTGGCTTAGCCCCTTTTTTGGACTAATGGATAAAAAAAAAAATATATATAAGTTGTTCTAGGACACTATCCAAAAATAAGACCACACTTTATAAGTAAAAAAAAAAAAAAAAAGAATAAAATTGGTCAGGTATATGAAGTATTTCAGAAGTGGTCCTCCTCCTTCCTCTGATACCTCAGATACTGCTAAAGAAGGTTACAATTAAAAGAAAAGAAATGTGAAACTTCATTATGGAAAGTGAAGTCACTAGGCTTTTACAAAAGCCATCAAAAAATGATCCCTTTTCTGGGGGTAGTTTTAGGTTTGTTATAGTGTGTAGGGTAGTGCTCCCAGAAGCCGCTGCACAGTATGCAACATGATACACGAGGCAGGAGATGTGTGGCTTTGTACAGGTAGTCGTAGCGGCAACAGCAGCACATTCTGGAACATGACAAACTAATTGGTAGTATAGTGTACAAGATTTGTATCTCTGATTATATCAATTAAGTGATGTAGATCGAGTGATTTTGATCTGATCTTGTTACCCTTTCATTCGTTGAGAACAAAGAAAGTTACTGTTGAAATATTTTTTGAGAATTAATCGAACATCTTCATTTCGCAGACTATACACAAATGGATTAAGAAGAGGAGTAACTTCTGTATAAAGGAGAGATATCCACTTATTCATGGTCACTGACTGATGAGCTAGTGGACTAACATATATTAAAATTCCAGGACCAAAAAATAAAATAACCACAGTGAAATGGGAAGCACAGGTTGAAAATGCTTTTTTTCTTCCATGTAAAGACTTGATCTTTAGAATGGTGTTAACAATATAAATGTATGAGGTCAGAATCACTAATGTTGAACTTAATAAAACACATGAGGCAGCAATGTGTTCAAACATCTTAACATGGCCAATGTTACTACTACATGAGATAGCAAGCAGTGGAGAAACATCACAGAAAAAGTGATTTATAGTAAATGGTTTACAATATTGTATATGACGTGCTAAGATAATAAGCCCTATAGGAATAACAAATCCCCCAAACCAACAAAAGAACACAAAGTTCCTGCCTACTCCATTGTTCATAATATTTTGGTAATGCAAAGGCTTACATACAGCCAAATATCGGTCATATGCCATTGAAGCTAGAAGGAAATTCTCCACACTGGCCAAGGATAGGAAAAGATAAAGCTGAATTAAGCAGTCAGTCAAAGCTACAGTTTTTTGACCTTTAAGTATCAAATCCAGGAAATTTGGGGATATGTTAGTGGTGTAGCATATTTCAGTGAAGGATAAATGAGTCAGAAAGAAGTACATGGGAATTTGTCTAAGATTATTACTTGTCTGAATGATGGTTATGATAACAGCATTTCCAGATATTGTCAGCAGATACATTAACAAAAAAATAGCAAAAACGGTGTTCTGTAGAGTACTGTTCATGGAGAATCCATTAATTATGAATTGGGAATCAAATGTTTTATTCGTTACATCCATATCTTCTTAACCAGGAGCAAGGCCTTAAAACACAAAATGGTAAAGCATATAAACAATAGAATATCATGCATATTTAATATTAAGGTGGTACAGGAAGCCACCCGATTCCTACTGTACCTTAAAGATGGCTCTTGAAGGAAGCAATTTTACTTCAGGCTAGTTTAATAGTATGATGGCACAGGAAGCCATAAGGTTCTTGCCTAGCCATTCACTCTTATATGCCACTGTCACTATGGGGATGCTTTTTGTAAGTAGGGGCACAAAAGGGACACTTTTCAAGTCTGTAGCCTACAAGGTTGTAGGATCTCAATGGAGGCCAGAACAATGCGGTCATTTCATCACATCTGCATGCACTATGCTCCTGAGTGCACATTAGGGGCGTATTGGCCATAGACCTTCCCAGTGGGCCGATGCCCAAGGCGCCACCTGAGCCCTCCTCACAACCTGTCAGTGGAAGTTTTTGAGGATGTATTTTGTGCTACTGGCAATATTTTGTGATGGACTTTGGTAGTTGGCTCTGTTAGGGTGGTATAATGTGCCACAATGTGGTATTGCTGGCCCTGCCTTCCATCAATTAGGACTCGACTACAAGACTGGGCCACTTTTAGTATTTTTTACAGGGCCACTTTAGGTTCCCAGTCCGCCCCTGGTGCACAGGTGGGAAGAGGCCTGTAGACTGAGCAGGTCTGTTCATTATGGGAATGAGTTTAGGTAAGTATTCATTTTATTATTTTACGCAAACAATTTTAACTCCTTCCCAACCTCTTCTATACAGGTCTGTAGTCTACAAGGTGGTAGGACCTTGGTGTAGGGAAGCGCAATGCAATAATTTCATCTCATCTGTCTGCACCATGATGCTGAATGCACAGGCTGGAAGAGGCCTCTAGTCTGAGCATCTCTGTTCATCACAGGAATTAAGATATGTAAATATTCATTTTATTATTTGACAAGGGCACTTTTAATCCTTCCTGACCTCTATGGACCAATATGGTGCAGAAAAGAAATTGCAAGGCTCTATCACCAGTCCAGCATAAAACTTCCTTTATTATATCATGGAAGATGAAAAAAAAGTAAAACCATAAGCAAGACTCTTGTGCTTATCTTAATCATGGTATAAAATATTCAGCCAACGTACCCCACTTTTATATGTCAAAGCCTGCCAGACAAAAGGGGGCATGGCTTAAAAGTCAAACACTGACTTGCTGAACCTGATACAATTATACTCAACAAAATAAATTATTGCAAATAGTATCTGGACTATTTGTATTATTAGTAAAAATAAGTACAATCTGTTTTGTGATTGAGACCTTTTGGAGAACGTCTGTTGAATGCTAGGATCCCATATGCCTCTTTTTTCAATAGGATCCTGTTCCAAGTCTCCTCCAAGTCTTTCCAAGGCTTTTACCTTCAGAGTGTCAGTATTACCATTGTGACAATAAAATGTAGTGTAGCCTCTGTTTGTTTCTTGATTTCCATATTGGATAAACCATAAAGGTACTCCCCAATTTTTTTTTTAGTACTTCTTTTGGTACTTCCAATATACTGCAGCTGCTAAGATGTACATTCAATTATATGTAGCCCGTGTGATGCTGAAGTTAATAAAGGTTTGTAATGTTTTAATCTCATTGTTGCTAATGGCATCACCCTTTTTGCCTTTTGCAACAAATTGACAAGTTTTGCAACTCACTTCACACCTGTTAAAACCCTAAAGACTAAGCTATGTTTCACTGATGGTGGAAGGTAAGGTGTAATTATATAAGTGAGATATAAGTGAGGGACATGAAGATGTGGAGTCACTGTGGGTAGAAATAAATGGAGCCAAAAACAATAATAAAATACTAATAGGGGTTTATTATAAACCACCCAATATATCAGAGACCACAGAAAATCTACTTCTAAACGAAATAGACGAGGCAGCAAATCATAATGAGGTCATTATTATGGGGGACTTCAACTACCCAGATATAGACTGGGAAACTGAAACCTGTACATCTCATAAAGGAAACAGGTTCTTGGCAATAACCAAAGACAATTACCTTTCCCAACTGGTTCAGGACCCGACTAGAGGGACGGCCATACTGGACTTAGTATTAACCAATAGACCTGACAGAACAACAGATGTGCAGGTTGGGGGACACCTGGGAAACAGTGACCATAACATAATAACCTTCCAATTGTCATTCAAAAGAGTGTTTCTTCAGGGAAGAACAAAAATACCAAACTTCAAAAAAGCTAAATTTAGGCAACTAAGAGAGGCCATAGGCCTAACTAACTGGGACAAAGTCCTCAAAAATAAAAATACAGCCACAAAATGGGATATTTTTAAAAGCATCCTAATATCTAATTGTGAGAGGTACATACCGTGTAGGAATAAAATGATAAGAAACAAGAAAAAACCGATGTGGATAAATAGAACTGTAAAGAAAGCATTTAAATCACTAAAACAGGAGGAGAGCGAGGAAGCATTGAAAAACTATGAGGAAAAAATAGAATATGTAAAAGACAAATAAAAACAGCCAAACTAGAGACCGAGAGATTAATCGCCAAAGAGAGTAAAACTAACCCTAAAATGTTCTTCAATTATATAAATACTAAAAAGTATAAACCTGAAGGTGTCGGCCCCTTACAGAGTAATGAGGGGGGGGGGGGGGTTGCAGAGAAAGATGAGGAGAAAGCGAAGCTACTAAATAACTTTTTCTCCACTGTATTCATTGAGGAAAATAAACTGTCAGATGAAATGCAGAGTATAAAAGTACTTTAAAAGTGTCCTCTCTGACCCAGGAAGAAGTAGAGCTGCGTCTTAAAAATATTAAAATAGACAAATCTCCAGGACCGGATGGCATACACCCCCGTATCCTAAGAGAATTAAGTAATGTCATCGACAGACCCTTATTTCTGATATTTAAGGACTCTATACTGACGGGGAGTGTTCCACAGGATTGGCACATAGCAAATGTGGTGCCAATATTCAAAAAGAGTCCAAAAACAGAGCCCGGAAACTATAGGCCGGTAAGTTTAACTTCTGTTGTGGGTAAACTGTTTGAAGGTTTTCTGAGAGATGCTATACTGGAGTACCTCAATGAAAATAAGCAAATAACTCCGTATCAGCATGGCTTCATGAGGGATCGGTCATGTCAAACCAATTTAATCAGTTTCTATGAGGAGGTAAGTTCTAGACTTGACCGCGGCGACTCAATGGATATCGTATATTTGGACTTCTCCAAAGCATTTGACACGGTACCACATAAAAGGTTAGTATACAAAATGAGAATGCTTGGCCTGGGAGAAAATGTCTGTATGTGGGTAAGTAACTAGCTCAGTGATAGAAAACAGAGGGTGGTTATTAACGGTAGATACTCAGATTGGGTCACTGTCACCAGTGGGGTACCACAGGGGTCTGTATTGGGTCCTATTCTCTTCAATATATTTATTAATGATATTGTAGAAGGTTTGCATAGTAAAATATCAATTTTGGCAGATGAGACTAAACTGTGTAAAGTAATTAACACAGAGGAGGACAGTGCACTGCTACAGCAGGATCTGGATAGACTGGAGGCTTGGTCAGAAAAGTGGCAGATGAGGTTTAACACCAACAAATGTAAGGTTATGCATATGGGAAGGAATAATGCAAGTCACCGGTACATACTAAATGGTAAAGCATTGTGTAACTCTGACATAGAAAAGGACCTAGGAATTTTAGTGAACAGCAAACTAAGCTGTAGAAGCCAGTGCCAGACAGCTGTTGCCAAGGCCAATAAGATAATGGGTTGCATCAAAAGGGGCATAGATGCCCGTGATGAGAACATAGTCCTGCCACTTTACAAATCACTAGTCAGACCACACATGGAGTACTGTGTACAGTTCTGGGCTCCTGTGAACAAGGCAGACATAGCAGAGCTGGAGAGGGTTCAGAGGAGGGCAACTAAAGTAATAACTGGAATGGGTGGACTAGAGTACCCAGAAAGATTATCAAAATTAGGGTTATTCACTTTAGAAAAAAGACGACTGAGGGGAGATCTAATAACTATGTATAAATATATCAAGGGTCAGTACATTGATCTCTCCCATCATCTATTTATCCCGAGGACTGTGACTGTGACGAGGGGACATCCTCTGCGTCTGGAGGAAAGAAGGTTTGTACATAAACATAGAAGAGGATTCTTTTTGGTAAGAGCAGTGAGACTGTGGAACTCTCTGCCTGAGGTGGTGGTGATGGTAAGGGCCTGGATGTATTTCTTCTGGAGGGTAATAATATTACAGGTTATAGTTACTAGAGAGGGGTCGTTGATCCAGGGAGTTATTCTGAGTGCCTGATTGGAGTCAGGAAGGAATTTTTTCCCCTAAAGTGAGGAAAATTGGCTTCTACCTCACAGGTTTTTTTTTGCCTTCCTCTGGATCAACTTGTAGGAAAACATGCTGAACTGGATGGACAGATGTCTTTTTTCGGCCTTACAAACTATGTTACTATGGTGCTACAATACTTCCCAGGGATAATCCTTTTCAGCTACAAATGTGCATCCAGAATGTAACACCTCATAATTCCATCCTGATTTAATATGTGCAAATATTTTTTTATTATATAGATTCATTATATGGATCTCATTATACTCTAAAAAGAAGCTAGTGGAAAAGGTAACATTGTCAGTTTTTTTTTGTTGTTAATATTAAAATGTGGTACTGTCAGCAGATTTGTACCTATGACACTGGCTAACCTGTTTCATGTGCGCTTGGCAGCTTAAGGCATCTGTGTTGGCCCCATATCCATATGTGCCTGCATTGCTGAGAAATATGAGGTTTTAATATATGCAAAGGAGCCTCTAGGAGCAACGGGGGCGTTGCCATTACACCTAGAGGCTCTGCTTTGTCTACAACTGCCCTGCAAAAAGATAGTATTGTAGTGTAGTTTTCCACTAGATAGCTTTTGATTCATGTTAAACTTACCCGAGAGATCTATAAAATAAAGAAAACCGGCGTACCATATTTTAAATATATTTCTATGTGGCAGACTTGAAATCCTATATCATAAACAGAGCAATTAAGAGGTGAAAGTTTATTTTAAGAAAAACATCTGAATACAGTTTGCACATTTTATTGCAACGGAGTTATTTGAGTAGACTGTATCAGTTTACATTTAAGATTTAGAACAATAAAACTGCAGTATTTGTCAGATGTTAACTTACCTGCTATTTTTCTATCTGAGCACAACTTGTGGTACAGGTAACTGTTTTGTGAATGTGCCCTCAGCTAAGAAAGTATGTTAATTTCCTTTGATAATTACTTAATTACTTTAGTACTGTATTGTAAGGAAAAAGTAACCTACAGTATATCTTGCGTTGCAGCAAACACATAACCCATCCAACTGCTTCTTGTATTTCTATGTGCACTGTATTTCTATGCGCATTATAGTTATATAAATGAATTAATTCCTCTGGGAGAAATGACAGATGACATGATTTACAACACATTAGGGACAGCAATGTAAAATTTCCTTTCAATGTGACTAAAATTAGATAGCGTAGATTCTGCTAAACATTGAGAAAATAGACAAACTCTTATAAATGTCAGTCATTTTCTTCTTTTGCACAAAATAACATGTACAGTAATTGGGGCTATGACTCATAGACGTTTAATAGGTAAAGTAGGGTCTATAGGCTTGGAAAGTATAGTTTGTAATTGGATGCAAAATAGTAGAAAGAAGGCTGGCACTCACCCATGTAGTCCAACTTACCTTTATTACACAGGCACCATTGAGCTGCGATGGCCGTTTCGCATAGGTACGCTTCCTCAGGCCTCTCAATCATCATGACGTTAATGCGTCATTCTTATGCATCAGCGTTAAGCACGGCTGACATGCGCACAAGCAGCTGGCTATCGCATCATACAAAACATATTAAAAATAATATAATAGTAATAGGATAACCTATAGATGCTTACAGAAATACACTCAAATCATTTTTATCATTTAGGCCTAATGGGCACAAGTCATCTGCCTTAATAATCCAACTGGCTTCCTTATGCAATAGCAAAGCATGTCTATTGCCTCCTCCGGACGGATTAGGAACTACTTCTATGCCTGAGAAGGTGAGTACTCTGGGGTCTCCATGGGTCTCCCTGACATGTTAAATTAAATGAGGGCATTCTTTCCTAGAAGTTATAGAATTAAAATGTTCTCTTACTCTCTCAAATAGAGACCTAATTGTCTTACCAATATAGAAGCGACCAAAGGGACACATTATCAGGTACACTAAAAACCTACTTCTACATGTTATAAGATGATCAACTCTGTGCTGGAGACTTCCAAAATCCAATATTTTACACTGAGGGTTATACTTCCAAAATGAACAATTGCCACATCTACGTTTACCCTTGGGTACATATTCTCTTATCCACATATCTGGCTTCTTTTCCATATATCTACTCCTGACTAACCTATCCCTTAAGGTGTGACTACACCTAAATGCAATCATAGGTTTGTGCTGCGCAATATCCCTCAAAGACTCATCCTTACTCAGGATGTCCCAATTGTGATCTATTATTTTGCGTATGGCAAATGAAAACATGAATCTGTTCTGCTTATTTTCCTGTTTCTTAACAGTGCATTTTTCAATGATAAATCATCCTGAGTTACTGGTGATGCTTTCGACATAGCCTGATGTAGAATCTCAGGAGGATAGCCTCTCTGCATCAAGCATGTCTTCAATTCTCTAGCCTGTGTTATATAATCTTCCTGACGGCTATTTATTCTACTTAATTTCACTAAGTGACCGTATGGAACTGCCAACTTGACGCTGTGAGGGTGAAAGCTGTCACAGTGTAGGAAGGAGTTAGTCGCTGTAGGCTTCCTGTAGCCCAGAGTGACCAAATTACCGTCCTCCACCACAATAGCAACATCCAGAAACTCAAGTTCTTGTCCCTCAAGCTTATAGGTAAATTTCATATTCATATCATTTTGTTCATTCAAATAAGATACAAATGCACTGAATTGGGATTCTGTACCAGACCAAACAATGAATATATTGTCTATATACCTTAAAAAAAGTTTGTAATTGGATTGAAAACTGGTTGAAGGACCGTGTCCAGAGACTTGTGGTCAATGATTCCTATTCAGAATGGTCCCGGGTTATAAGTGGTGTACCCCAAGGTTCAGTGCTGGGTCCTCTATTATTTAATGTATTTATTAATGATATCGAGGATGGGATTAATAGCACCATTTCTATTTTTGCAGAAGACACTAAGCTATGTAGTACTGTACAGTCTATGGAAAATATCCATAAAATACAAGCTGACTTGAACACTCTGAGTGATTGGGCATCAACTTGGCAAATGAGGTTCAATGCGGATAAATGTAAAGATATGCATCTTGGTAGTAATAATCTCTGTGCTTCATATATCCTAGGGGAGGTAACACTGGGAGCGTCACTTATAGAGAAGGATTTGGGTGTCCTTGTAGATGGTAGATTAAATAACAGCATACAATGTCAATCAGCTGCTAAGGCTACACGGATATTGTCATGCATTAAATAAGGCATGGACTCGCGGGGCAGGGATGTAATATTACCACTTTACAAAAAGTTGGTTCTGCCTCATCTGGAATATGCAGTTCAGTTCTGGGCACCAGTCCATACAAACAACGCTTTGCAGCTGGAAAAAGTACAGAGGAGAGCGACTAAACTGATAAGGGGCATGGAGGATCTTAGTTATGAAGAAAGATTAAAAGAATTGAATTTATTTAGTCTTGAGAAGAGGCGTCTAAGAGTCTCACTTCCTTCTGGGATTCACGTCCCCACCTGAACTTGATGAACTTATGTCTTTTTTCAACCGTATTAACTATGTATGAATCAAGGCCTATTCAGTCAACAGTAAGGGGTTGTCCTTAGTGAATGGCATTTATCATGTAGACAATGTCAATGCAAGGCTACTAATACTAATGTATTATGATTGTCCGTATTGCCTGTTTTGTTGGCTTGATTAATTTTATAATTGCATTATAGACTGCTTGTTTCCAGGGGTTATGAGCACCACTACAAGCCAGCAGCAATGGCCGTGCTTGCCCAGTATAGGATAAAGGGCTGACCTATGCGCACTCTTGTAACCCTGGCCTCCCAGGAGTGCACCTCAAATCACTATTAAGTAGAACAATGTAATTTCCTTTTTTACTGTCTGAAAGAGATATAGCCTTATACGCACTTCAACATTGAAATTGCAACTAGAGATGAGCAAACTTTTCAAGAATTCAATTCGGACACTTTACTGAATTTCGCCAAGATATTCGGTTTGTTACGAATTAATTTGTCACAAAGCGCGTTAAATCAGGTCTATCCCGGCCTGCAGTTAAAAGTTTGGTAGAGTGTATCTGTGTACATCAGTGTGCATTGCACCAACATGCATAGCTAATCCTTTCACAGTTACTGTGCATCAGAATGACAGGCAGGTAACATTTATGGACGTGCAGGCCACCATCATTCCTAGCTTATCACTTCTGTTAAACCAAAATAAAATCATACAGCAATAGAGATAAGTGAACATGCTCGTCCGAGCTTGGTGCTCGTCCGAGCATTAGGGTATTCATACATGCTCGATACTCGGACGAGCATCTCGCGATACTCGAGGAAATGGCATCTTCCTCTTCCTGCCAATCAACATGCAGGAGAGTCTTTGGTACCCCCTAGCATCACGTTGAACCCCTACAAGTCGATAGCAGGGATTGGCTGGCCATGAATCTGGTCCCGTGCTGCTCGCCTCAGACGCCGCCTGGATGAGATTAGGGACAGAGCTGCTGTCTGACAGGGAGAGTGTTAGGGCCTCAATTTAGATTTTGGTTAGGCAGGAATCATCCTCAAAGAACCCAACAGCACTTTTAAGGGCTACAAGCACCTTTTTTTTTGGTCTCCTCCTGGCTGCTGGTTGGGACTTGTAGTGCAGCTACCAAAAAAATACAATGCAACAGCACCCTGCAAAACAGATTAAGTACAACAATGCCATAGAAGTAGAAGGTATTCTGTATTCTGGCGTTAACCGTACGCTTATTTGAAAAAATGTCAAAAAAAATTTTTTTTTTGAAAAAATTAAAAAAAAAAAAAACTTTATGAAATTTGAGATTCTTGGCAAATATATTTTGTACAAAATTATCTGAGCCCGTCTGCCACACGTCAAGGCGATCTCTGTAAGACGAGACCTACACTGAATACTACCTGTTATGAATCAACATAAAAGTTCAGGGAGTGAAGGCTCCATGTGCTTTCACCTCAATGTCAAAATGGCTCCCATTGAGTGCAGATACCAACCTGAAAGCACACCTTTATACTTACACTGATTAAAATCAAACCTGGGGGCAGACAGGCTGGTCAGGAGTGCACGACTGACATGGAGTAGCCATACCTCCAAGTGCAAAGCAAAAAAGGGGGGGAAGGGTCAGTCAGCACCACCAAATGAGCAGATGCACGTTGCTATGGCTAAATACAGTATTTAGCCATAGCAACGTGCATCTGCTCATTTGGTGGTGCTGACTGACCCTTCCCCCCCCTTTTTTGTAGTGCAGCTACCACCATCTTGGCTGCACAATGTGCACAACGACTGGTGGCAGAAAGGGGACAGCACGTGGTCCACACAGACCCCAAAGAAATTGCCAAAAGTCCTCTCAGTACTCATTTTTGCTACTGCTGTACCTTGGCTTGCTGGGATCTGTAGTGCAGTCTAGGGAATACATTTTTTCTCTCAGTTATATATACTACAGTGCAGTGAACAATTCTGTAGTGTGCGGTACAGTAGCCGCAGTCTAAAGAGTACGTTTTTTCTCTCAGTTATATATACTGTAGTGCAGTGAACAATTCTGTAGTGTGCTGTACAGTAGCCGCAGTCTAAAGAGTACGTTTTTTCTCTCAGTTATATATACTACAGTGCAGTGAACAATTCTGTAGTGTGCGGTACAGTAGCCGCAGTCTAAAGAGTACGTTTTTTCTCTCAGTTATATATACTACAGTGAAGTGAAAAATTCTGTTGTGTGCGGTACAGTAGCTGCAGTCTAAAGACTACTTTTTTTCTCTCAGTTATATATACTACAGTGCAGTGAAACATTCTGTTGTGTGCGGTACAGTAGCCAGAGTCTAAAGACTACGTTCTTTCACTCAGTTATATACACTACAGTGCAGTGAAAAATTCTGTTGTGTGTGGTACAGTAGCCGCAGTCTAAAGACTAAGTTTTTTCTCTCGGTTATATATACTACAGTGCAGTAAAAAATTCTGTTGTGTGCGGTACAGTAGCCGTAGTCTAAAGACTACGTTTTTTTCTCTCAGTTATATATACTACAGTCCAGTGAAAAATTTAGCGGTGTGCGGAACAATAGCCGCAGTCTAAAGACTACGTTTTTTCTCTCAGTTATATATACTACAGTCCAGTGAAAAATTCTGTCGTGTGTGGTACAGTAGCCGCAGTCAAAAGACTACGTTTTTTCTCTTAGTTATATATACTACAGTGCAGTGAAAAATTCTGTCGTGTGCGGTACAGTAGCCGGAGTCTAAAGACTACGTTCTTTCTCTCAGTTATATATACTACAGTGCAGTGAAAAATTCTGTCGTGTGCGGTACAGTAGCCACAGTCTAAAGACTACGTTTTTTCTCTCAGTTATATGTACTACAGTGCAGTAAAAAATTCTGTTGTGTGCGGTACAGTAGCCGGAGTCTAAAGACTACGTTCTTTCTCTCAGTTATATATACTACAGTGCAGTGAAAAATTCTGTCGTGTGCGGTACAGAAGCCGCAGTCTAAAGACTACGTTTTTTCTCTCAGTAATATATACTACAGTGCAGTGAACAATTCTGTCGTGTGCGGTACAGTAGCCGCAGTCTAGAAAATACCTTTTTTCTCTCAGTTATATATAGTACAGTGCAGTGAAAAATTCTGTCGTGTGCGGTACAGTAGCCGCAGTCTAAAGACTACGTTTTTTCTCTCAGTAATATATACTACAGTGCAGTGAACAATTCTGTCGTGTGCGGTACAGTAGCCGCAGTCTAGAAAATACCTTTTTTCTCTCAGTTATATATAGTACAGTGCAGTGAAAAATTCTGTCATGAGGGACAGTAGCCGGAGTCTAAAGACTATGTTTTTTCTCTCAGTTATATATACTACAGTGCAGTGAAAAATTCTGTCGGGTGCGGTATAGTAGCCGCAGTCTAGAAAATATGTTTTTCTCTCAGTTATATATACTACATTCCAGTGAAAAACTGAATGGTGTGCGGTACAAAAGCCGGAGTCTAAAGACTACGTTTTTTTTCTCTCAGTTATATATACTACAGTGCAGTGAAAAATTCCGTCGTGTGCGGTACACTAGCCGCAGTCTAGAAAATAGGTTTTTTCTCTCAGTTATATATACTACAGTCCAGTGAAAAATTGAGTGGAGTGCGGTACAATAGCTGCAGTCTAAAGACTATGTTTTTTCTCTCAATTATATATACTACAGTGCAGTGAACAATTCTGATGTGTGCGGTACAGTAGCCGGAGTCTAGAAAATACGTTCTTTCTCTCAGTTATATATACTACAGTGCAGTGAAAAATTCTGTCGTGTGCAGTACAGTAGCCGCAGTCTAAAGACTACGTTTTTTCTGTCAGTTATATATACTACAGTGAAGTGAAAAATTCTGTCGTGTGCGGTAGAGTAGCCGCAGTCTAGAAAATACATTTTTTTTCTCAGTTATATGTACTACAGTCCAGTGAAAAATTGAGTGGTGTGTAGTACAGTAGCCGGAGACTAAAGACTACATTCTTTCTCTCAGTTATATATACTACAGTGCAGTGAAAAATTCTGTCGTGTGCGGTACAGTAGCCGCAGTCTAATGACTCCGTTTTTTCTCAGTTATATATACTACAGTTCAGTGAAAAATTGAGTGATGTGCGGTACAGTAGCCGCAGTCTAGAGAATACGTTTTTTTCTCTCAGTTGTATATACTAGAGTCCAGTGAAAAATTGAGTGGTGTGCGGTACAGTAGCCGGAGTCTAAAGACTACGTTCTTTCTCTCAGTTATATATACTACAGTGTAGTGAAAAATTCTGTCCTGTGCGGTACAGTAGCCGCAGTCTAAAGACTATGGTTTTTCTCTCAGTTATATATACTACAGTGCAGTGAAAAATTGTGTTGTGTGCAGTATAGTAGCTGTAGTCTAGAAACTACGTTTTTTCTCTCAGTTATATATACTACATTCCAGTGAAAAACTGAATGGTGTGCGGTACAGTAGCCGGAGCCTAAAGACTACGTTTTTTTCTCTCAGTTATATATACTACAGTGCAGTGAACAATTCTGTCGTGTGCGGTACAGTAGCTGGAGTCTAGAAAATACGTTTTTTCTCTCAGTTATATATACTACAGTGCAGTGAAAAATTCTGTTGTGTGCGGTAAAGTAGCCAGAGTCTAAAGACTACGTTCTTTCTCTCAGTTATATATACTACAGTGCAGTGAAAAATTCTGTCGTGTGCAGTACAGTAGCCGGAGTCTAGAAAATATGTTCTTTCTCTCAGTTATATATACTACAGTGCAGTGAAAAATTCTGTCGTGTGCGGTATAGTAGCCGCAGTCTAAAGACTACGTTTTTTCTGTCAGTTATATATACTACAGTGCAGTGAAAAATTCTGTCGTGTGCGGTAGAGTAGCCGCAGTCTAGAAAATACGTTTTTTCTCTCAGCTATATATACTACAGTCCAGTGAAAATTGAGTGGTGTGCTGTACAGTAGCCAGAGTCTAAAGACTACGTTTTTTCTCTCAGTTATATATACTACAGTGCAGTGAAAAATTCCGTCGTGTGCGGTACAGTAGCCGCAGTCTAATGACTCCGTTTTTTCTCACTATATCTATATCTCCCTGACGGCACACTATATCTCCCTGACGGCACATTGGGTTAACTTGTTGGAGACTGGGACCAAGTCTGACCCTGGGGGGCCGCTCATGTGCTGCCCACACCGAGGATTGCGGGGCCTACCTCGGTCACGGTTTCTCAGACTTATTATGCCTCTTCCTCCAACCCCTCCTCCTCCTACTCTCAATTACCATCCGTGAGCACGGTGCCTTCAGTCGGTAGCTCTAGGCGCAGCAGCACTGCCGTGGGTAAGCACCAACAGGTGGTGCTGAAACTGCTGAGCTTAGGTGACAAGAGGCACACCGCCCAAGAGCTGTTACAGGGCATCACGGCGCAGACCGATCTTTGGCTGGCGCCGCTGAACCTCAAACCAGGCATGGTTGTGTGTGACAACGGGCGTAACCTGGTGGCGGCTCTGCAACTCGTCAGACTCACACATGAGTGAAAAAGTTAGACTGAGGTAGCAGGTGAACCACCTAAAAATTTACCCTGACACAGCATGACACCACCAATGCCTTGGTCAGACTGAGATTGCAGTCAAATGGCTGTAGGTGAGCCTCCCAAAAATTTGTTTTGGAGTGTCTGAAGTTGACCCTCCAGAAAAATTGTTTTTGAGTGTCTGTAGTTGACCCTCCTGAAAAATTGTTTTGGAGTGTCTGTAGTTGACCCTCCTGAAAAATAGTTTTTGAGTGTCTGTAGTTGACACTCCTAAAAAATTTATTGGAGAAAGGGCCTGTAGGTGGCCCCCCGTAAACATTGTTTGTAAAGAGCGCTAGTTGGCCCTCAGAAAAATTGCCTGTTGGCTAAGCGCTTGTGTGCGAAGAGAAGGAGGAGAGGAGAGGATGCATAAAGAATCTTCATGTTGAGCTGCTTTCCCCCGGTGGAGATTTGAATTCTGGTGAAATCCAGGCTTTATTCATTTTAATAAGCGTCAGCCTGTCAGCGCTGTCAGACAGGCGTGTACGCTTATCAGTGATGATGCCACCAGCTGCACTGAACACCCGCTCTGACAACACGCTAGTGGCAGGGCAGGCCAGCACCTCCAAGGCATAGGCAACGTGTCCAGCTTTGCAACCCAGTAGTTGTATGGAGCAGAGTGATCACGCAGGACGTTGGTATGGTCATCTAGGTACTCCCTCACCATCTTTCTGAACAGTTACCCCCTACTCTGCCTAGACTGGGGACGGGTGACATAGTCTTGCTGGGGTGACATAAAAATGGCAAAGGCCTTGGAGAGTGTTCCCCTGCCAGTGCTTGACAAGCTGCCTGCTCGCCTCCTCTCCCCCGCTAGTTGGCCCACAGAACTATGTCCTCTGCCGCTAGCGGTGTCAGATGGGAAGGATAGTTTCAGCTTGTTAACCAGGGCCTGTTGATATTGATTCACTCTCATACTCCTCTCCTCTACAGGGATGAGAGTGGAAAAGTTCTGCTTGTACCGGGGGTCCAGGAGGGTGAACACCCAGTAATTGGTGTTGGCAAAAATGCTTCTAACGTGAGGGTCACGGGAAAGGCAGCCTAACATGAAGTCAGCCATGTGCGCCAGAGTCACAACACGCAAGAATTCCCTCTCCTCAATAGGCTGACTCTCCATTTCCTCCTCCTCCAACTCCTCCTCTTCAGCCAATACACGCTCAACAGATAAGAAGGAATGAGCATTGGTACCCTCTTCAGTCTCGCCAACATTCTCCTCCTCCTCCTCCCCCTCCTCCAATACGCGCTGAGAAACAGACCTGAGGGTGCTCTGGCTATCAAGCAACGTATCTTCTTCCCCCATCTCCTGTGACAAGCGCAAAGCCTCTGACTTCATGCTGAGCTGTGACTTTTTCAGCAGACAAAGCAGCGGGATGGTTATGCTGATAATGGTGGCATCGCCGCTGACCATCTGTGTTGACTCCTCAAAGTTGCTTAACACCTGACAGATATCAGACATCCACGTCCCCTCCTCATTGTAGACTTGAGGAAGCTGACTAACCTGACTACCAGTTCTCGTGGAAGTTGTCATCTGGCAGTCTACAAACGCTCTGCGCTGCTGGTAAACCCTGGCTAACATGTGTAATGTGGAATTCCATCACGTGGGCACATCACACAACAGTCGGTGAGCTGTCAGTTGTAAGCGCCGTTGCACTGCCCTGAGAGTCGCAGCATCTGTGGTTGACTTGCGGAAATGCGCACAGATGCATCGCACCTTGGTGAGCAAATCAGACAAATTGGGGTAGGTCTTGAGGAACCGCTGAACCACAAGATTGAACACGTGGGCCAGGCATGGCACATGTGTGAGTCTGCCGAGTTGCAGAGCCGGCACCAGGTTACGCCCGTTGTCACACACAACCATGCCTGGTTTGAGGTTCAGCGGCACCATCCAAAGATCGGTCTGCGCCGTGATGCCCTGTAACAGCTCTTGGGCGGTGTGCCTCTTGTCACCTAAGCTCAGCAGTTTCAGCACCACCTGTTGGTGCTTACCCATGGCAGTGCTGCTGCGCCTTGAGCTACTGACTGAAGGTGCCGTGCTCACGGATGGTAATTGAGAGGAGGAGGAGGAGGAGGGGTTGGAGGAAGAGGCATAATAAGTCTGAGAAACCGTGACCGAGGTAGGCCCCGCAATCCTCGGTGTGGGCAGCACATGAGCGGCCCCAGGGTCAGACTAGGTCCCAGCCTCCACCAAGTTAACCCAAAGTGCCGTCAGGGAGATATATTATCCTTGCCCGCCAGCACTTGTCCACGTGTCCGTGGTTAGGTGGACCTTATCACTAACCGCGTTGGGTCAGGGCACGGATGATGTTCTCTGACACATGCTGGTGTAGGGCTGGGACAGCACATCGGGAAAAATAGTGGCGGCTGGGGACCAAGTACCGAGGGACAGCCACCGCCATCAGGTTGCGGAAAGCCTCAGTCTCTACCATTCTATAGCGCAGCATCTCCAGGCTCAGCAGTTTGGAGATGTGGACGTTTAGGGCTTGTGCATGTGGGTGGGTGGAATTGTATTTGCGCTCCAATGTCTGATGCAAAGACAGCTGAACGCTGCGCTGGGACACATTGGTGGAGGATGTGGAGGATCGTGGAGGTGAAGGGGGTGGTTGTAGGGCAGGAGGCGCTCGTGCCGGGGTCCTTGGCGGGGGGTTGACTCGCAGAGCCAGCATGTGACACAGGGGAAGGAGCAGTGGTGTGACCTGCAGGAGGTAAACGGCCTTGGTTCCATTGAGTCGTGTGTTTAGCACTCATATACCTGCGCATGCTTGTAGTGGTTAGGCTGGTAGTGGTGGCTCCCCTGCTGATCCTGGTGTGGCACAGGTTGCACACCAGAGTCCGTAAACTGCAATCTCAGTCTTAACAAGTCATCCTGGGGTTCACCCCCATGCTGTAAACTGCAATCTCAGTCAAACTTTGTATTTTAGGGGTTCACCACCAAGGTGTGCTAGACTACAATTTTAGCGGGTTCACCTGCAATCTCAGTCACAGACTGTCATTCAGGGGTGCACCACCATGCTTTTTTAAACCATTTGTTTCTGAGGGTCACCTCCAGGCTCTCACCCACGATTTTTTGGAGGCTCGCCACTACACTGTCGGACAAAATTGTCTTGAGGGTCACCGGCGGCCTCTCCCCCACAACTTCAAGGAGGGTTACTACCAGGCCCTGGCACACAAACATTGTCTTGAGGGGCACTAAAAGGCTCTGCACCCATCCACGTGTGGAGACTAATAGGTGGGTGCAGTGCCCGTCTGGAATTAGGAAAGCTGGGCACTGTGCTTGTAGGTCTTTGTGTATGCTGTGGACTACTGGGTGGGTGCTGGGAGGGAGACGCTTATGCCTGCGTCCTGGGGCGGGGGATAGGACAGCAGTGCCAGCATGGGCAGTGGTGTCACCCGCAGGTGGTGGTGGACCTTCGTTGCACCTAGTTGGGTGCTTTACTAAAATGTGATGGGCATGTGCCTTGCCCATCTTGGTCTGGGTCAGCACAATTGTATGGAGGGTCACCACCAGGCTGTTGGCCAGAATTTGGTGTAATGGTACGATTAGGCAGCCTCAGAGGCATCCATGCATGCTGCCCCTGCTGTTTCCTGTCCATTTCCGTGATGTTTCCATCATTTTCTGCGGTTTCCAGGTTTTCACGCAACCTTTCCTGTGCAGAGCTTTTGTCCCCTGCAAAAAATGCTCGAGTCTCCCATTGACTTCAATAGGGTTCGTTATTCGAAACGAGCACCCGAGCATCCGGAAAAATTCACCTCGAATAACGAGCACCCGAGCATTTTAGTGCTCGCTCATCTCTATACAGCAACCTTCAGTAAAGAAAATAAATGCTGCGTGCCCCTGCAGGAGCTGTCTCCAAATGATTCTTTAGTGGAACAAAATAAAGACCTGAAGGCAGCACTAATAAAGTGGTGGAGAAAAAAAAGGTTCTTTTAATCCATGTTGTGTCAGTGTAAACACATGCTTTTGAATCCCTTCTGTTAGCTGCAGAATGACTGTGCGTCAATATTAGGCTCAGTTCACACTTCAGTTATTTGTTCAGTTATTCTCATCATTTATTGTCAGCCAAAAGCAGGTGTGGTTCAAACCCACAGAACAGGTGTAGATCTATTCATGATACCTAATCCGCGTGTAGGCTTGGCTCCTGAATGTGGCTTGCAAAAACTGATGGAAATAACTAACCAAATAACTGAAGTGTGTACTCATCCTTACAGGTCAATATTAGCATCAGGTATAAATTTATCAGCGTGGGCTAAACCATGCAGTGGCCCATGTTTCAAGTAGTGATCCATCAGAATAGATAAAAGAAGGGGAACCTGTATTTTGAGTATTCTCCTTTGCACAGTCAGTATTTGGTCAGCATTTGATCAGTATTGGTAAGGCAAAAGTAGTAGTGGGTCCAAAACAGAGATTAAATGTTATTAAAATACTGATAGAGGCCTCATGCTCAATTTGCATGCATTTTGGCCATTTGCACCTGAAATCAGTTTTATTCAGATGGAAAAGAAGCCCTGCATGCAGGACTTTAATGGCCTCTATCACATGGTCAGTTTTTGGTCAGTTTTTTGTATCAGTATTGGTAAGGCAAAAACAGAAGTTTGTCCAAAACAGAGATAAAATGTGATGGAAATATTTGCATGTCTTCTGAGTATCGGACCCACTCCTGCTTTTGTCTTCCAAATTGTGCTAAAATCCTAATGTAAAATTCTGACCGTGCGATAGAGGCCTTCTAGACGCTCAAGCGCCAGGATCCGTTGTTTTTTCCGTTCTTCTGAAGGATCAGAAGAACAGAAAAATAAACAATGATGTCAACAGGGACACTAGTGGCTCCTTAGCAGACTGCTGAGGATGGCAAAAGCATGAAGAGTCACAGTAGTGATGCTGGAATAGACTGGTGAGGGTGGCAACAGCATGAAGAGTCACAATAGTGGCCCCGGATCAGAGCTGTTTTTTTCAGTAGGTGGCTGAACAGTTTCTCAGATATTCAATAATTAACTTGCTGCTGATGGAGCTGATGGTGCTTGTCCAGCCCCCCCTCCACCAGTCATGGCAGTGGAGTATGAGCTCAGACCTTCGTAAGGATGGGCAATGGCAAACGTAGACAGCGACCAACTGACTACAAAGTCTTTCATCACTCTTTGAAGGTGTAAAAAAGGTCCCCATTTTGGACCGGTAGCAACGTTCTAACACTGTGGAGACCCAGTAATCATCCCTCTGCCGATTGGTGATAATGTGGCTGTCACTACGGAAGCAACTCAGCATGCATCTGTCCATTTGCACAAGGGACTTGAAAGGACTCCCTGCCGCCATCTCCACTGCATAATGCCACCGTCTGTCTGTGTTGTCTTTGCCATTGCCCTCCATCTCCTCATGCTCCTCGTACTCCTCTCCTGTCTCTGGGGCAGATAAACCAACTAGTTGTGTACAGAATTCCCTGAGCATTTATGTCCTCCTCCTTGTACTCATCCTCAAATTTATCAGCATCCTCTCTAGGACATGAAAGAGTGGAATGACATAATTCATCTGATAGTCCTGACGACTGACAAATAAAGTGGCCTCCACAAAGGGTCTGAGCAACCGGCAGGTGTTATGCATGAACTACCACTGTCTAACATCGAAGTTATACCGGGGAGTAGTACTGTCCATTTGCATCATCAATAAATCAGTCATGGGTTTCCTGCTCATATAGTCGGTCCAAAATGTGGAGATTGGGGTTCCAATGTGTGAAAGTGTCACATATGAGGCGATGTTGGGGGATACCATTCTTCCTTTGCAGGTCAAGGAGGGCATGTGTTGCACAGTAAAAGTGGCTGAAGTGCATATACAGTTTCCTTGACATCTTCAAGATATCTTGCAGTTGGGTGGAAACTTCAGGAACTGGATAACAATCAGATTGAAGACATACGTCATGCAGGGTGCATGGGTCAGCCCTCCCTGATGCAGTGCAGACAGAATGTTCTTCTCATTATTGGTCACCATGGTTCCTATCTCCAGTTGACGAGGAGACAGCCAGGATTTGATCTCTTGGTTGATGACGTGGAGCAGTTTCTCCCAGGTGTGACTCCGTTCTCCCAGTCTGACCAGGTGTAGAACCCCGTGACAATGCTGTGCTTTGCATAGGTGGTATACTGGAAGACCACTCTGGACTGTACCTACAGTGGAGGCTGAGGACAAGGCTGAGGATAAGGAGGACATTGGCACAGAAATGCCTCGATTACAATGCGGAGGCGGCATTGCCATCACCGGGACAAATTGCTGATGTGTCTGGGCCAGAACCACATTTACCCAGTGGGCTGTAAAGGACATATATTATAATTTACCATAGTTACAGCTCCACACATCTGCGCTGGCATGAATTGTATCAGACGCTGACAGTCTCAAGTACTGGCCCACCTTCTGCTCAACATTCTTGTGCAGGGCTGGTGCATTAGAGAAGTAATGATGGCTCGGGACTCTCCACCTTAGCTGTGCACAAGCCATCATCTCTCTGAAAGGAGCAGAGTCAACAACATGAAAAGGGAATGATTGTAGTACCAGCAACTTGGCCAGAAGTATGTTCAGCTTTACACTGAGTGCACACTGTTGTCTGTTTGCAATTGCCTCGGTGATCGATTGCTAACAAAATGCGTGATTAGGAGAAGGAGCATCAGAAGCAATAGACGAAGGGCTGGAACAACAGCTTTCTTCTGCTGAGGTTAAGAAGTCCTGACTACTGGAGAAGGGGTGAGAATCGCTGGGAGATGCAGGAGTTGCTGCGTCAGGCTGTATCACTACATTAGTGCCACGGTTTTCCCACACCACTTTATGGTGACGCTCCATATGTTGATGCAGGCCCAAAGTGCCTACATTAGCACTCTGACCGTACTTAATCTTCTGCCCACATATCCTGCATATCGCCATGCTAACGCCCCCCAGCAACTTGATAAAAATTCACACATTCCTGAGTATGACATTTTACCTCCACCACTCTGCGCTGACTGCCTGTTTCTGCCTTTATGAACCTGTGCACCATTTGTTGTTTATTGACAGGTGGGCTCCTGAGTATTAGATGGTCTACCCCGGGTGAGTTTAGCTCTAGATCTCCCACTGCTTCCACCCTGCTGGCTCATGGGCCTGCTGCTACCCTCACCCATTGATGATGATGATGCCCACTCTTAACCCAGCTCCCACATGCAATCAGCTACCATCATCCACTACTGTCTGCTTGTCACTTATGTCCCCTTTATCAGTCTCATCGCCATGTCCCTGACCTCTCGCAACACATACTCCCACCCGACTGTCATCATTGCTAGTTGCAGGATGCAGCGGACCTCTCCTCCAAGTCTGTACTGCAATGCACGGGCACTGACCGTGAGGCCACCGCATGCAGATCGCGGACCCATTCACATGGGGTCCGGGATCCGCATCCGAGGGTCCGCACCACAAAAAAGTAGTGCTTCCATGGTGTTCTGATCCGTGCCTCCGCTTCGCATCTCCCGGATCGCGGACCCATTGAAGTGAATGGGTCCGCGATCCGTGATGCAGGCTGCACACGGTTGCGTACCCGCCGTATGCTGTTCGCAGCACGGCCACGGCCAGCACACGTTCGTGTGCATGAGGCCTTAGTCTGTATTACGGAACATTATGGATGGTGCAGTAGATGAACTACATAAACTTTCCTATTTATCACTATCTAGGAGCGACTTGTACTGAGTACTGTTTGTGACTGAATTCTGACCACTATAGTTGTGCATCTCCCATTTTGCATTTCAGTAAAGATAAAAATGTATTCTTCTACTTTGGCTTGGTTTTCTGACTCCTACACCCATGGGTGTAGCTATAGGGGGTGCAGAGGTAGCAGTTGCTACCGGGCCCAGGAGCCTGAGGGGGCCCAAAGACCTTTGTGTCGCATAAGAAGACACCGGTATTATAGAAAGTCCATGCAGGTCAAGTTACACCTCTGGCTGAAGGGAAGGTGTTAGGTGAATAATTTGACATGAGGGGTGTTGTTTCAATTTTTGCCTCGGGCAGCATGAAGGCTAGGTGCTTCCCTGTCCCTGGCCCCAGAGCACTGAGGGAAGGGGGGCCCAAGCTGAACTCTTGCACCAGGGCCCATGAACCTTTAGCTACGCCCCTGCCTACACCATATGCTCTCCATTTCTCTACATGTCCTGACTTGCACCCATACAGACACGTACATTAATGGGCAACCCAACTACCATCAGGTTGGAGCCCCAAAACCAAGGGGAAGAAAGAGTGTGCTTCCTTTCATTGCAAAGCCCTAGAGAGCAACGATGTGAGGAAAGCCACTGTGATTGACTGTGACTGCCAGAGCACCACTGCCATCCTCTGCTCCGGTTCCTCCCGGGCCGCTGCAGGTGATCATACCTCACCTTCTCTCACAAGGGAAAGGCAGAGAAAAGTCAACCAACCATGACAGATCCTATAAAGCTTTTAAAGGTGCACAGTGGAGAGCATTTTGACCAGTTGCATTAAGGTCCTGGCACACAGCGCAGTTGGGATGCAGTTGAATGCATGTTTGTTAATGCATTAAAGAGGACCTTTCACCACTTTCAAAAAATCAAAATACACTATGTACCTCCTAGTGTATCCCCCTCTGATGGCAGCGGCGCTTTTTTTTTTCAAAAGGTCCCCCGGTGGCTTCACACGGCCCCCCGTTCTTCTGTCGGGCTTTATGTAAATTAAGAAGCATCGGAACAGGGAGGAGGAGACTCCCTGTTCCTCAATGGGCGTTGCTTCTGCCCTGCTGTGAGCGCTGTCCAATCAGAGCGGACCGCTCACAGCAGGGTTGAACTCCTTCGGCCCTGCTGTGAGCGGTCCGCTCTGATTGGACAGCGCTCACAGCAGGGCAGAAGCAACGCCCATTGAGGAACAGGGAGTCTCCTCCTCCCTGTTCCGATGCTTCTTAATTTACATAAAGCCCGACAGAAGAACGGGGGGCCGTGTGAAGCCACCGGGGGACCTTTTGAAAAAAAAAAAGCGCCGCTGCCATCAGAGGTGGATGCACTATGAGGTACATAGTGCATTTTGATTTTTTGAAAGTGGAGAAAGGTCCTCTTTAAGTGTGTCACAACTGCATGCCGACTGCTCTGTGTGTCAGCACTTTTATTGTTTGGTAAGGCTGCTGTGCTGCTGCTGAACATCAATGATAAGTACATCAATGAAGTTTCTCTACTGTCCATACCAGACATTTACAATAAGAGATGTTTGAGGAAAACTGATGGGGGAAGGTTTATAAAAAGTAGTGTAAAGAAAAACTGGTTTAGTTGCCCATTGCAACCAACCAGATTCCCCCCTTTCATTTTTCAGAGCTCCCTTGGAAAATGAAAGGTGGAATCTGATTGGTTGCTAGGGCCAACTGAGCCAGTTTTCCTTTACACCAGTCTTGATAAATCTACCCCATACTATTTACTATTAATGTACACAATAATCACTTTGTTTCAGCCTCCATCTTGAAAGAGGTGCCGGAATATCCAAGTCTGGACCAGTAGATTCTGAAATAGTTTCTTTCTGTGAGCTGTTAAATTGGTCACACCAATAATACTAACTAGAACATGAACATACAACGCTAACTAGTACTGACTAATGCTGTAGTACTCTTCTATTACTGCACTAGAGAAGCAGCCTGACAGTGTTTCATTATACTGTACATGTCTGTATTAGTATAAGGACAATAAAGTTAAATTGAATTGAATAAGTAACACCATGCAACAGACTGAGGGACATTTGTTAACCCCTTAAGAACACAGACAATTTTCACGACAAAGCTACATTTTGGAAAGCTGACATGGAATGCTTTTACTTATCCAAGTGACTCTGAGACTGTTTTCTCACGACACATCACACTTCATGATAGTGGTAAATTTGAGTCAATATATTTCACCTCTATTTATTAAAAAAATAAAAAATTACAGAAAATTTAAAGAAATCCGATATTTTCTTAATTTGAATTTCTCTGCTTTTAAGAAAGATAGTGATACCTCATAAAACACTTATTAATTAATAGAGATGAGCGAGTAGTGAAATATTCGAAAGTTCGAAATTCGATTCGAATAGACCGCGATATTCGACTATTCGACCGAATATCGAATCCCATTAAAGTCTATGGGAAAAAAATGCTTGCCACTTGGAAATCTCAATTCGACCACTTGGAGGTCACCAAGTCCACCCTGAAACCTCAGATAAGGATGCCAACACTGCTGGAATGCAACTGGGACAGCAGGGGAAGCATGTCTGGGTGCATATATCGCGCCCAAGTCGCACTATTACGCCACTATCACAGCCTCTCAACAATACACTCCAAAGACAATATAACCTCTCTGTAAAGTGAGACCATACAAGGAAACCTTCTTTCCTCTACATTGCCATGGACCCCAAGCCAAACTAGACAAAAAAGAAGATAAAATTCTGCACCCCTTAAAATCACGTTGCCTATGACAACCACAGATGGCATAGGCAAGGGTGAAAGCAATCAAACCATCACTATTTTTCCCTCTGTGCCATCCCTGCCTTGCCCAGGCACATGTCCCAAAACATCATCCACGCCCGAGTAACACGGTTACTGCAAAAGGCCATTTGACCACCAACACTTTGGTTTGAGGCCGGGGATGCTACATCTCCCTGACAGCACACTGGGTGAATGTTGTGGAGGCGGGGACGGGCAAACCTGCTACCCCCACCCAAGTTTGGGGCCTTGGTTCTGTCAGGATTTCCGCAACCCTTACAGACAGCTCGGCAAACCCCTCCTTCTCCTTCTAGATTCTCCTTTTAAATCTGTCCACCACCCAGTCAAGTCCACAAAGTCCAGTCTCGTCGATAGCCTGCAGAAACTGCAGGGACCTCACTCTGACCCTCCTTCCTCCCACCCTGCCCAATGTTATCAACCCAGTGTTCCCACCCATGCAAGAATTGCAGGAGCTATCTGAGGATTTTGTTTGTTCTGATGCCCAAACACTGGAGCAAGCTCCATCTCTAGCTGATGGTGGTGTGTAACGGGCACTAAAGTGTAAAATGATTAGGGACGATGATGAGACACAGTTGCCAGCAAGGGAGGCTGTTGGAGCAAAGTGAGGCAGTGTAAGAGGAGGTGGTTGAGTATGACGAAGTCAGTGACCCGACCTGGCCCAGTGTCATGTCTAGCAGGTAAAGCAGTGGGGATGTTGAGGGATGCGTAGGACCGCAAAAGGCAGGAAGAGGCCGTGGGCTGGCCAGAGGCTCATGGAGAAGGCAGGCTAGAGCCCGCAGGGCCGCATCTCTTCCCTATAACAGGCCCCCACACAAAGCTCTCCCATCGAGGGCTCTTAGGTCCTTGTTGTGAAAATATTTTAATGAGTGCGCAAAGTTAGCTTGAGGTGAGCCCTCGAAAAAATTATATGGAGGCCCAAGAGGTGAGCCCTCGAAAAAATTAAGTGGAGGCCAAAGAGGTGAGACCTCTTAAAAATTGTATTAAGGCCCAAGAGGTGAGCCATAATAAAAATTGTTTGTAGGCCCAAGAGGTGAGCCATGAGAAAAATTGTTTGTAGGCCCAAGAGGTGAGACCTCTTAACAATTGTATTAAGGCCCAAGAGGTGAGCCATAATAAAAATTGTTTGTAGGCCCAAGAGGTGAGACCTCTTAACAATTGTATTAAGGCCCAAGAGGTGAGCCATAATAAAAATTGTTTGTAGGCCCAAGAGGTGAGACCTCTTAAAAATTGTTTGTAGGCCCAAGAGGTGAGCCATGAGAAAAATTGTTTGTAGGCTCAAGAGGTGAGACCTCTTAAAAATTGTTTGTAGGCCAAAGAGGTGAGACCTCTTAAAAATTGTTTGTAGGCCCAAGAGGTGAGACCTCTTAACAATTGTATTAAGGCCCAAGAGGTGAGCCATAATAAAAATTGTTTGTAGGCCCAAGAGGTGAGACGTCTTAAAAATTGTTTGTAGGCCCAAGAGGTGAGCCATGATAAAAATTGCTTGTAGGCCCAAGAGGTGAGCCATGATAAAAATTGCTTGTAGGCCCAAGAGGTGAGCCATGATAAAAATTGCTTGTAGGCCCAAGAGGTGAGCCATGATAAAAATTGGCTTGTAGGCCCAAGAGGTGAGCCATGATAAAATTGCTTGTAGGCCCAAGAGGTGAGCCATGATAAAAATTGCTTGTAGGCCCAAGAGGTGAGCCATGATAAAAATTGCTTGTAGGCCCAAGAGGTGAGCCATGATAAAAATTGCTTGTAGGCCCAAGAGGTGAGCCATAAATATATATATATATTTTTTTACGGAGCAATTCTACGGCGGTTAAGGAGGAGGAGGTGGAGGAGGAAATGGCACTTCATACAGATGGCACTTCACTTTTGGCTGCTTTCCACGGTTGGAGAAGCAAAGTCCGGGTCAATCCACTTGCTGTTCATTTTGATTAGCGTCAGCCTGTCGGCACTGTCGGTTGACAGGCGGCTGCGCTTATCGGTTATAATGCCCCCGGCTGCGCTGAACACCCTTTCTGATAGCACGCTGGCGGCAGGGCAGGCAAGCACCTCCAAGGCGTACAGGGACAGTTCCAGCCACGTGTCCAACTTGGAGACCCAGTAAGTGTAGGACGCCGAGGGATCGGGGAGGACAGGGGTACGGTCTGCCAGGTACTCCCGCAACATCCGCCGATACTTGTCCCTCCTGTTGATAGCGGGCCCCGCAGTGATGGAAGTTGCACGAGGGGGTGCCATGAACGTGTCCCACACCTTGGAGAGTGTTCCCCTGGTGGCTGTGGGCCTGATCAATGTTGTGGGACTCTGGGAGACCCTCTCCTCTCTGCCGCCAGCGATGGTGGGTGGGAAAATCTCCATCATGTTCTGCACGAGTTCCCTCTGGTATTCCAGCAATCGATTCGTCCTCTCCTCTACCGGAATAAAAGAGGAGACGTTATCTTTATACCGGGGGTCCAGGAGTGCGAAGACCCAGTACAGTTTGTTCTCCACTATCCGGACAACAAGTGTGTCCCGGGAAAAGCAGCCCAGCATGAAGTCAGCCATGTGTGCCAGACTCTGAATAGGCATGACGTCACTGCCCCCACCAGAAGGATCACTTGCCATTTCCTCCTCTTCCGCCTCCTCTCCGCCCCATCCGCGCTGAACCAATGGGACGCACACAGCCTGACTGCTACCCTCGCCGCCAGCATCCTCCTCCTCTTCCACAGCCACCTCCACGTCGTCCTCCTCCTCCTCATCCTCCTCCTCCTCCTGCAACTGCCACCGAGAAGCAGACAAAAGTGTGGTCTGACTGTGTAGCTCCGTTGCATCTCCTCCTACCCCCGTCTCCTCTGCGTGCAATGCGTTCTCCCTTATTGCGATGAGCGATTCTTTAAGGACGCATAGGAGCGGGATGGTTACGCTCACTATAGCGTCCTCGCTGCTGACCTTCTTGGTGGACTCCTCAAAGATACGCAGTACATCGCATATGTCTGCCATCCATGGCCACTCGTGGTTGGCAAACTGAGGGAGCTGAGTTGGAGGCACGCGTGGATTCATAATCTGGTACTCCATCAATGCTCTCTGCTGCTCACACACCCTGGCCAACATGGAATAGGTGGAATTCCAGCGAGTCGGCAGGTCGCACAACAGCCGATGTTCAGGCAAATGGAGGCGTTGCTGGAGTTTTTTTAAGCTAGCAGCAGCTACAGTTGACTTCCGAAAGTGAGCGCACAAGCGCCGCACTTTCACCAGTAGCTCTGCCAGGTTGGGGTAAGTCTTTAGAAATTTTTGGACTACCAGATTAAAAACGTGGGCCAGGCATGGTACGTGATTGAGTTCGGCAAGCTCCAGAGCCGCCACCAGGTTACGGCCGTTATCGCACACGACCATGCCTGGTCCTAGCTGCAGCGGCGACAGCCACATCTCCGTCTGCTGCAATATGGCGTCCCTCACCTCTGGGGCGCTGTGCTTCCTGTCGCCCAAGCTGATGAGCTTAAGCACCGCCTGCTGACGTCTCCCCGCGCCAGTGCTGCAACGCTTCCAGCTAGCGGCTGAGGGCGATGTTAAGGCAGAGGAGGAGGAGGAGAAGGAAGAGGAGGGGAGTTTATCAGAACCCCTGCTGGCAATCTTGGGCGGGGGTGGTAGGTAGGCCGTCTCTCTTTGCGACCCCGTCCCCGCTTCCACTACATTCACCCAGTGTGCCGTCAAAGAGATGTATCGTCCCTGGCCGCAAGCGCTTGTCCACGAGTCGGTGGTCAAGTGGACCTTTGCGCTGACTGCGTACCTCAGGGCCCGCCTGATGTTACGCGACACGTGCTGGTGCAGGGCGGGGACGGCACTCCGGGAAAAGTAGTGGCGGCTGGGGACGGAATAGCGAGGTGCGGCAGCCGCCATCAGGTCGCGGAAGGCCTGCGTCTCCACAAGCCTAAACGGCAACATCTCCAGGGCCAGCAGTTAGGAGATGTGGCAGTTTAAGGCTTGGGCTTGGGGGTGACTCGAGGCGTACTTCCGCCTGCGGTCGAACGCCTGCGAGATGGACAGTTGATGGGACGAGGAGTGTGAAGGTGCAGGTGAAGATGCGGTGGAAGGGGAGGCAGCAGGAGAAGGCCCCAAAGTAGTCGAGGCAGAGGCAGATGTGGAGGTGTCCTGGCTGGAGGTCTGGACTGCAGTGGCAGCACACAACAAAGGGGAAGAGGCAGTGGCAGGAAGACCTGGCGCAGGTTGTATTGCGTTTGCTCTCTCCCACTCAGCCCAGTGCTTGACTTCCAAGTGACGCCGCATGCCTGAGGTGGTCATATTGCTCTTCTCAGAGCCCCTACTCAGTTTTGAGTGGCAGAGTGTGCAAACCGCGCTCAGTTTGTCATCCGCACAAACATTAAAAAATCTCCACACCACAGAAGTACGAGGCCTCGATGGGGGAGCTTCGCGCGACTGCCTGCTGCCGGGAACAGCTTCGGCCCTGCTGGCTGTGGCCTCACTTCTCTGTCTGGACTGTCCTCTGCCTGTGACATCCCTCTGCCTGTGGACATCCCTCTGCCTCTGGACATCCCTCTGCCTCTGGACATCCCTCTGCCTCTTGCTGCCTTTTTCGGTGCTGCGCAGACCACCACCTCTCCACTGCTTTCCCCGCTGGACATCACCCCTGGCCAAGTGGGGTCGGTCATTTCATCATCCACCACCTCCTCTTCCACTTCCTCACTCTGCTCCTCCTCCTGCCCACTGGACATTCCAACAGCCTCCCTTGATGGCAACTGCGTCTCATCATCATCATCGCTCATGATAACAGATGCTGGTTCAGGGTCCACATCAGCAGGAGATGGCGAATACTCAAGTGGTTGGGCATCACTACAAACAAATTCCTCTGGTAGCTCCAGGGATTCTTCCGGCACATCTGAAAAAGGACCCGAAAAGAGCTCCTGGGAGGGGTCAAGGGTGGGATGACTCTGTTGGCCAGGTGTGGAGGAAGGAGGGTCAGAGTGAGACTGTGTGGATGACTGGCTGGTGGACAACTGTGTGGAAGCGCTATCGGCTATCCATTGCACCACCTGTTCACACTGCTCAGGCCTCAACAGCGGTGTAACCCGCCCCCTGCTTAACTGTCCCATAAAGGCAGGGATTCTGGATGAGCGGAATCCTGGCTGCCCCTCACCAGCACGCATTGTATCCCCACTGGCTTCAACAAGGCCCCCAACAGCATTTCCGCGCCCCCGTCCTCGTCCACGTCCACGTCCGATTCCGCTAGCCCTCTGCATTTTTTTTTTTGTTACAATATTTGGCGTACACAGCCGTATACCACCAGGTCAGACGGTGTGTATTAACACCACGTATATAAAAGAGTTTTGCAGGCACGCAGAACGCACAGTACAGGTGCCAAATAAAAGGACTTTTTTAAAAATATTTCAAGGTACACAGCCGTGTACTACAAGGTCAGACGGTGTGTATTAACACCACGTATATAAAAGAGTTTTGCAGGCACGCAGAACGCACAATACAGGTGCCAAATAAAAGGCCTTTTTTTTAATATTTCTAGGTACACAGCCGTGTACTACAAGGTCAGACGGTGTGTATTAACACCACGTATATAAAAGAGTTTTGCAGGCACGCAGAACGCACAATACAGGTGCCAAATAAAAGGACTTTTTTAAAAAAAATATTTCTAGGTACACAGCCGTGTACTACCAGGTCAGACGGTGTATATTAACACCACGTATATAAAAGAGTTTTGCAGGCACGCAGAACGCACAATACAGGTGCCAAATAAAAGGCCTTTTTTTAAATATGTCTGATTACACAGCCGTGTACTAACAGGTCAGACGGTGGGTATTAACAGCACGTATATAAAAGAGTTTTGCAGGCACACAGAACACACAATACAGGTGCCAAATAAAAGGACTTTTTTTAAAAAAATATTTCTAGGTACACAGCCATATACTACCAGGTCAGACGGTGTATATTAACACCACGTATATAAAAGAGTTTTGCAGGCACGCAGAACGCACAATACAGGTGCCAAATAAAAGGCCTTTTTTTAAATATGTCTGATTACACAGCCGTGTACTAACAGGTCAGACGGTGGGTATTAACAGCACGTATATAAAAGAGTTTTGCAGGCACGCAGAACGCACAATACAGGTGCCAAATAAAAGGACTTTTTTTTTAAAAATATTTCTAGGTACACAGCCGTATACTACCAGGTCAGACGGTGTATATTAACACCACGTATATAAAAGAGTTTTGCAGGCACGCAGAACGCACAATACAGGTGCCAAATAAAAGGCCTTTTTTTAAATATGTCTGATTACACAGCCGTGTACTAACAGGTCAGACGGTGGGTATTAACAGCACGTATATAAAAGAGTTTTGCAGGCACGCAGAACGCACAGTACAGGTGCCAAATAAAAGGACTTTTTTTTAAATATGTCTGATTACACAGCCGTGTACTAACAGGTCAGACGGTGGGTATTAACAGCACGTATATAAAAGAGTTTTGCATGCACGCAGAACGCACAATACAGGTGCCAAATAAAAGGACTTTTTTTTAATATTTCTAGGTACACAGCCGTGTACTACAAGGTCAGACGGTGTGTATTAACACCACATATATAAAAGAGTTTTGCAGGCACGCAGAACGCACAACACAGGTGCCAAATAAAAAGACTTTTTTTTAAATATTTCTAGGTACACAGCCATGTACTACCAGGTCAGACGGTGTGTATTAACACCACGTATATAAAAGAGTTTTGCAGGCACGCAGAACGCACAATACAGGTGCCAAATAAAAGGCCTTTTTTTAAATATGTCTGATTACACAGCCGTGTACTAACAGGTCAGACGGTGGGTATTAACAGCACGTATATAAAAGAGTTTTGCAGGCACGCAGAATGCACAATACAGGTGTCAAATAAAAGGCCTTTTTTTTAAATATGTCTGATTACACAGCCGTGTACTAACAGGTCAGACGGTGGGTATTAACAGCACGTATATAAAAGAGTTTTGCAGGCACGCAGAACGCACAGTACAGGTGTCAAATAAAAGGACTTTTTTTTAAATATGTCTGATTACACAGCCGTGTACTAACAGGTCAGACGGTGGGTATTAACAGCACGTATATAAAAGAGTTTTGCATGCACGCAGAACGCACAATACAGGTGCCAAATAAAAGGACTTTTTTTTAATATTTCTAGGTACACAGCCGTGTACTACAAGGTCAGACGGTGTGTATTAACACCACATATATAAAAGAGTTTTGCAGGCACGCAGAACGCACAATACAGGTGCCAAATAAAAAGCCTTTTTTTTTAAATATTTCTAGGTACACAGCCATGTACTACCAGGTCAGACGGTGTGTATTAACACCACGTATATAAAAGAGTTTTGCAGGCACGCAGAACGCACAATACAGGTGCCAAATAAAAGGCCTTTTTTTTAAATATGTCTGATTACACAGCCGTGTACTAACAGGTCAGACGGTGGGTATTAACAGCACGTATTTAAAAGAGTTTTGCAGGCACGCAGAATGCACAATACAGGTGCCAAATAAAAGGCCTTTTTTTTAAATATGTCTGATTACACAGCCGTGTACTAACAGGTCAGACGGTGGGTATTAACAGCACGTATATAAAAGAGTTTTGCAGGCACGCAGAACGCACAGTACAGGTGCCAAATAAAAGGACTTTTTTTTAAATATGTCTGATTACACAGCCGTGTACTAACAGGTCAGACGGTGGGTATTAACAGCACGTATATAAAAGAGTTTTGTAGGCACGCAGAACGCACAGTACAGGTGCCAAATAAAAGGACTTTTTTTTAATATGTCTGATTACACAGCCGTGTACTAACAGGTCAGACGGTGGGTATTAACACCACGTATATAATAGAGTTTTGCAGGCACGCAGAACGCACAATACAGGTGCCAAATAAAAGGACTTTTTTTTTAAAATATGTCTGATTACACAGCCGTGTACTAACAGGTCAGACGGTGGGTATTAACAGCACGTATATAAAAGAGTTTTGCAGGCACGCAGAACGCACAATACAGGTGCCAAATAAAAGGACTTTTTTTTTAATATTTCTAGGTACACAGCCGTGTACTACAAGGTCAGACGGTGTGTATTAACACCACATATATAAAAGAGTTTTGCATGCACGCAGAACGCACAATACAGGAGCCAAATAAAAGGACTTTTTTTTTAAAGATTTCTAGGTACACAGCCGTGTACTACCAGGTCAGACGGTGTGTATTAACACCACGTATATAAAAGAGTTTTGCAGGCACGCAGAACGCACAATACAGGTGCCATATAACAGGACTTTTTTTAAAATATGTCTGAGTACACAGCCGTGTACTAACAGGTCAGACGGTGGGTATTTACACCTGGTATACAAAAAGGGTATTGCAGGCACACAGAACCCAGAACACTAGAGCCAAAGAAACTGTATTTAAAAAAAAAAAAAATGTACACAGCCGTCAACTGCCAGAAGATCAGAAGGTGCATATACACACTAGGTATATAACAGGGTTTTGCAGCCAAAAAGAACGCAGAACAGTAGTGCCAAATATAGTTTGGTATGTAGCAGAGCACCTAATACACCACTAATGCCTCTCTCTGTCCCTACTCCAGCAGCTATCCCTGAATACAGCAGCCGTTCTCTGCAGAGTGTATATAGTAGTAAAGCTATCACTGTACTGCACTATAGTAGCCCTGATAAGGGCTTTTAATCACGCTCCTGCCTGTCCAACAGCTAAAACCTATCTCTCCCTTCTCCAGCCTCTGTCCCTGACTAAGTTCACGCAGCATATGCGAACGAGCAGGAAGACCTGAGTTATTAATATTCGAGGTCACGTGGTTTTTCCAGCCAATCCATGTAGACGCAGTTTTCGCGCTGTCAGCGTGCTCCGCGGGCCAGTCATACCCCCCCCTCATGGTGATTGGTGGAAAAAAAGCGCCAGGGAAGGTGGGAGGGGAAACGAATTCTAAGTGCGCCATCGCCGTTATACTCGATCGAAATCGAGTATGCCGAATAGCGTAGTATCGAACACTACTCGCTCATCTCTATTAATTAACATTCACCATGTGTCTACGTTATATTGGCATCATTTTGTAAACATCATGCATTTTATTGGGATGTTAGAAGGCTTAGAATTTAAAAGCACTTTTTTCTACCAAAACCCATTTTTAAGGACTAATTAACTAATGAAGTAATGCCTCATTCACACGTCAGTGATTCTCGGACGTGTCCTGTACGTGTCCTCCACGGACAGCACACTTCCCCATTCATTTGAATGTGTCTGTTCAGACATCAGTGTTTCATCACGGTCCGTGGTTCAGTTTTTTAAGCACGGATGCATGTCCTATCTTGATCCGTGTTCCCGGATCCCTCACGCCCATTATAGTCAATGAGTCAGTTAAAACCACGGATCCCTTACGCATGTCATCCGTGTTGCATCCGTGTTTCACGGATCATTAAGAAGAGATGCTTTGAAAATTATTTTTCAGCTGTTCAATGTCAGTGAAACACGGATGCAACACGGATGGCAAAACACGGACCCACGGACCCAACACGGATCCTTCACAGACAGCTTCACGGATGCCTCACTGACCACCTGCTCACGGATTTGAGCACGGACATGGACGTGTGAATAAGGCTTTACTTTGGGGAGCTTTCATAGTAGAACCCACCCATTAATTATCTTATTTTAGAAACTATACCACTCAAATGATTTAAAACTGATTTGTCAAACTTTATTAACCCCTTACATGTTTCACAAGCATTAAATTAAAATGGAGGTGACATTTAAAAATGTCACGTTGTTTTTGCAGATTTTCCATTTTAATCCATTTTTTTCTGTAAGGCAGAAAGGGATAACAGGGAAAGCAAACTTCAATATTTATTACCCTGAATCTGCAGTTTACAGAAACACCCCATATGGGGTCGTAAACTGATGCATGGGCACAATGCGCCATATGGAAACCCCCTAAAAGTGACCCCATGGAAACTACACCCCTCAAGGAATTTATTGAAGGATGTACAGACCACTTTGACCCCACAGGCTGCTAAAATGAAATCATTTTTTTTCCAATAAAATGTTGCTTTAGCTCCAGACTTTTCATTTTCACAAAGGGTAACATGAAACATTCCATATGTGGTCATAAACTGCTGTATAGGCACATTGGAGGCCTCAGAAGAGGAAGAGTGCCTTGTGCATTTGAGACCTAGATTGGTGATTTATACAGTACTGGCCAAGAACTGCAGAGGCTCTGAGGTGAAAAAAAAAGAAACCCATTAGAAGTGACCCCCATTTTAGAAACCTCACCCCTCACAGTAAGTTACAAGGGGTGTAGTGAACGTTTTGACCTAACAGATGTTCTGCAAACATTTATTCACAGTAGATGGTGCAAAGTGAAAATTTCAATTTTTACACAGATATGCCATCTCAGTACTCATTGTGTCAGTGTGAAATGCACACCGTCTTATTATTATGCTGTGCTTCCTGGTTTTATAAGCACTCTAGATGTGGCCGTAATCTTTTGCCTGGACATGTACCAGGGCTCTGGAGTCAAAGAACACCATGTAGATTTATGGCCCAATGTGGTGATTTAAGTATCTTTTTCTTGCAACTGTAGAGACTCTGGGGTGAAATAATAAATGGAACCCCCGAGAAGTGACCCCATTTTGGAAAGTTATTTATTGAGGAGTGGAGTGAGCAGTTTGATGCAACAGATATTTTGCCACAATAAATGCTCAGTGGACTGTGCAAAGTGAAAATTGCAAGTTTTCCACAGATATCACATTTCAGTGCCCGATATGTTGTGCATAGCATGTACCATGTGAGACACAACACACCCTTTAAAATGTTAGGTAGATTATACTGGTTACTAAACTGCCATGAACACGGATGTAAACTGCTGTTAGAGTACTCTGTAGGGTTCAGAAGGGAAAGACTGCCATTTGGCATTTGCAGCGCAGATTTTGATGGATTAGTTTACTGGCGCCATGTTGCTATTGAATAGTCTCTAGAATAGTAGCACAGCCATTCTCTGAGAACCATACATTTTTTAAAAAAAATTTCTTGACAGAGCTGTGTGAATGCTTATATTTTACGGGATGAGTTGCCATCATCCTTGGTTCTATTTTTTGTTGCTTTTGATCACCTTTTATTTAGATTTTTAGAAGCAGGATAAAGAAAAGTCAGCAATTCTGTCACTGCTTTCTGGGTTTTGTTATTGAGGCGAAAACTGTGCAGGAATCTTTATTCTACTGGTCAGTACAATTATCACCATTTTGGGGTACATAGCAGTTTTTGATCATTTGCTATTACTCTTTTTGTAAGGTGACAAAAAATGGCTATGTTAACACAGTTTTTATTTTTTTTATCTACAGTGTACGATGTAGATCATGTGCTATTAGAGCTGGTTGTTACAGATGCGGCAATAACCAATATACCCTTTTTTGCAATATTACACAAAAAAGCATTTTGGCATTTGTTTTTGTGTTGCCATTTTCTTACAGCTATATTTTTTTTATTTTTCTGCTGATCGTCTTGTATGGGGGCTTGTTTTTGCACAATCAGTTGATGTTTTCACTGATACCATTCTGGGGTACATAGTACTCTTTGATCTTATGCTATTACACTTGTTGTAAGGCAATGTGACCAAAAATTTTGACACAGTTGTTATTTATTTACGTTATAATGTTCATATGACAGGCTAGATCACACGCTATTTTGATAGAGCCAGTTGTTTTGGATGTGACAATATCCAATATATATATATATATATATTTTTTTTTTGCAATATTAGGGTGGGTTCACATCAGCGTTATGCTTTCCGTTTCTGTTTTCCGTTATAACCATGTTATAAAAATAACGGAAACCATAAGACGGAAGTTAAAACGGAAGCCTTTAGAGGCATTCCGTTTTGATCCGTCATAATAGAAGCCTATGTGAATCATAACGGATCCGTCTGAGTTCCGTTATGCAGAACGGAAAAAAAAGTCCTGTCGACAGGACTTTGTTTTCCGTCTTGCATAACGGGAACCAAATGGATCCGTTATGATTCACATAGGCTTTTTATTATGACGGATCAAAACGGAATGCCTCTAAAGGCTACCGTTTTAACTTCCGTCTTATGGTTTCCGTTATTTTCCGTTATAACCATGTTATAACGGAAAACACAAACGGAAAGCATAACGCTGATGTGAACCCACCCTCACACTATAAGAGCACTATTTTTTTTAATCCTGTATTTCTCCCATTTGTTTGTGTGAGGGCTTGTTTTTTACAGAATGAATTGACATTTACATTCCATTTTGGGGTACATAGTACTTTTTGAT
Source organism: Rhinella marina (assembly GCA_900303285.1). Classification (NCBI taxonomy): domain Eukaryota; kingdom Metazoa; phylum Chordata; class Amphibia; order Anura; family Bufonidae; genus Rhinella; species Rhinella marina. Next base: position 62,264 of record ONZH01025056.1, on the reverse strand, counting down.
CACTGAATTTTACAGTTTTTGTTAGGTCAATGCTACCAAAAAATGGCTATTTTAGCACAGTTTTTTTAATTTTTTTTATGGTGTTCATCTGACAGGGTAGATCATGTGATATTTTTATAGAGCCAGTCCCTATGGACAAGGCGATACCTAATATGTCTTTTTAAATTTTTGCTTTTATTGTACATGGCTTGATTATGGAAAAGAGCACTTTTTTAACTTGAATTTTTTTATTTTTTATTGTTAAAAATATTTTTTACACTTTTTATTTATGTTCCATTATGAGACTTCAACATTTCAGGGTCTGATCCCTGTATCAATGCAGTACAATACAAGCTCTGTAGGCCTCCATAGCTGCCGGGCCCCAAGGCCTTTACAAGGCTTGGGTTTCCATGACAACAATCAGGACTCCGACATTGTAGCGCTGTGACTCGATGGGGTGAGAGAAGGAGCCCCCTAACTATGTGAACCTCCTGTATGCTATGGTCAGTGTTGATCGCTGCATATAGGGGGTTAATCTACCAGCATTGGTGTTTTCACAGATGCTAGTCGATATAGCAGGGGCCTGGCTGTAACTGCAGGATCCCTACTGGTTATTGGGACGGTGTGTGTGTGGCAGGGGGATAACTGCAGGATGAGAATACTCGTGATTTTGCGTGAAGTACCCATTGTTTCGGATGAGTATTCTCGTGCTGCGTCTCCAAGAAGGTAAGCAAACTGCAACATTATTGCGCCATAATTTGACCTTTTAGGCTTCTTGCCAACTTTTTAAAGTTGATAGAAAAGGGATGTGGGTTAGCAGAAGTAGGTGTGGCTTTGTGCTGCTCGCCGCAGTTACTATAACTTTCGCCAGAAAGTAGCGGAAGTTATAGCTGAAGTCTACACCAGCCTGTAGCTGGCTTACACTTCAGTTTCTGGTACATGGCAGGGCATTGATGAGCCTGATTTGCTAAGAGGCTTCTACCCCTTAATAAATTAGGTCTCTCTCATGCCAGTGCAGGGAGATCAAGACTGGCAAATGGATTCGCCAATTTTGATATATCTACCCCACTGTGTCTTTAGAAAGAGCATAACGCAACTCAGAAGAGTATGTGCAGAGGGTGTGGGGAAATAAATGCCTGGGAGCACTTGTTGGAGACTGTGCACATTTGGTGGAACTGCACCATGTGGAGAGAAAACTGTTGGGAACTGCAGATACAACCATTTTCATTGCTACCATTCCGTAGTACCTAATTAGCCTGTTGCCACTGTCTAAGCTGGTGTCCTCATTGAGAAACTGTAGCCACTAAGCTCCTTGCCTGTTAAAAAGTGTTGTAACCATTAAGCTTGTTGCCCCATTTTTGTCCAGAAAAACTGCTTTGATAAAGGAGTTCTCTGTGAATTAATAACATAACATTGCTGAAAATACTTCAATATTACTTTATTATAAATTAATTCCCAAATATCTTTTATTGTTTATTATGGCTTGTTTTGTCTGGGGAGCAATCATCAGGGGAAATAAAATGGCTGCCATTCTATTAGTACACAACAAACCTGTCCTAATCACACAACAGGACATGTTACTTCACAACACAGAACTAAACAGCTGCCTCATCCTCCTTGCTGCTCTGTTTGCCTAGACTTATGCTCCTAAAAACAGCTGATAAGATCTTCAGCTGAATCTCTTAGGAATAGAGATTCATGAGGAGACATGAAGTACAGAGAGGAGGTGATTATGTGGCTAATAAGCAGCAGCACTTGTATGCAGTATCCATTACCACAGTACAGTATGTCCGTCCTCTTTGTACTTCATCTGTCTCTTAATGAACTCTTATCAGCTGTATTCAGGACCATAATCCCTGACATGTAGGAGAGGAGGATGAGGCAGCTCTTTACCTCAATGTTGTGAAGTAACTTGTCCTGCTGTGGGATTAGGACAGGTTTTGTGTGTACTAATTTTATTTCTCCTAATAATTGCTCCCTAGACAAAACAAGCCACTATAACTATTGAAAAAGTATTTATAATAAAGTAATATTTAAGTATTTTCAGTGATTTTATTTTCTTAATTCCTGGATAATCCCTTTAAGTTGCAAACTTGTCTTCATGATTCCTTCTACCTTAGTAGTTTTGGGAGCCAAAATGTTTCTATCTGTAAGGTCTGACCTTCTTACAAGCACAATGGCCTATTCGTTGTTTAAACAGGCACAGCGGCTGATCCTCTGTGGCTGTTATGTCAGATTAGTCTTATTTACTTGGATGGTCTCTTTATTCCGCTTATTCTGTGCAGTAACCCACTGACCAATCTTTGACCCTTAAAGGTGCTTTCCGTGATTATGGCCCTTTTTAACAATCATGTGGTATGTAATAAAAACATTATACTCACCTCTCCTCTACCACTCTGTTCTGGCGTCCTGGCTCCATTCAGTGATCTTCCGGTTGAAGGCCTGTTTGCTTCCAACTGAGGTCCATATGAGGTCATATGCGCCACTGGATCCAATCACCTGTCTTATTGGTGAAGTGTCCCCAAGTGCCATGCCACTGCTGGGTCACTTTCTACTTGAGAACATTTCACCGCTGAGGCCAGTCATTAATTGCAGGTAGGGGTACATGTGATAATGTCAAAATCCTGGCTATAAGTAAACAGGGCAGGGACAGAGTGACTGATGAACAGAGTCAAGGAACTGGAACAAAGTGGAGGGGAGAAAGTATGTAGAATATTTTCATTAGGTACATCATGCTCTGAGGCTAATTAAAAGTGCTATGATTGTGAAAAACCCCTTTACTATAAGTATCCAAATTTAATTTGTCCTTTACAAATAATTTTCCAAGATTTCGTGACCACCAATATTACCACTTCATTACTGTGGTTGGAACTGCTTTTTGCTACAATATGCAAGCATATAAGCATATCTGTATTGATCACTGTGGAGAATTGCTTCTGTAAGGATACATTAATATTTTCCCTGCTTTTTTAACTTTAATGCAATTTAATAATTTAATGTAGAGCAATGTAATTTAATGTATAATACTGTAAAATAGACTTTACTGTTGGCACAGCAGGAAAGACAACAAGACATATTTATAGCCTTCTCTTCTTTAAAAGCAGTACAAGGGCTTCTTTAACTTCCTTGTTACGTAAGCTGTAAATAAATGGGTTTACAAGTGGGGTGAAGACAGCATAGAACAATGCCATCACTTTGTTTAGTGATCCTTGGCTAGCAGTGGGTTTAATGTACATTGCAAACATTGTAGAATAGAAAGTCGTAACCACTATGAGGTGGGAAGCACAGGTAGAAGCTGCTTTCTGCTTTCCTCTAGCAGATGGGATTCTCAGAATTGTTCGAAGGATATATCCATAGGACATCATAGTAAGAAGGACTGAGGTGAGGATGACGGATGATGCACAGATTATAACAGTCAGTTCCTTAAAATAAGGGTCAGAGCAAGACAGTTTCAGCAAAGGAGCAGATTCACAGAAGAAATGGTTGATAACATTGGCACTGCAAAAATGTAACTGTGATATTTTGATAATTGGAAACGAAGTTGTCAGGAAACCAAAGATCCAGGATAAAGCTGCTAGCATAAAGCAGACCCTATGGCTCATGAGGCTGGTGTAGCGCAGGGGGTAACACACCGCCAAAAATCGATCAAAGGACATTACTGCAAGAAGGATGGTCTCAGTGGCACCAAGAAAAGTAAAAAAGAAGAGCTGGGTCATGCAACCAGAAAAGGAAATACTTTTTCTCTTTCTTGGGATGTCAATTATAATTTTAGGAACCGTTACTGAAATATAACCTAATTCCAAAAAGGATAAATTTCCAAGTAGAAAATACATGGGTTTATGGAGTTGTTGACCAAATCGAATTATGATGATAAGAGATATATTTACAGTGAGTGTAGTGATGTATATTATCAAGAAAAACACAAACAAAAAATTCTGATATTCCGGAATACTGGAGAATCCCAAAATAATAAATTCCTTTACATTAGTCTGGTTTGCCATTATTTGATTGAAACCATGCAGGATTTAAATAAATGTGAAGGTCAATATATCAAATACTAAGCTGCTGATTAGTTTCAAGTGCTCAGAATATTTCAATAGGTTCAGGGCACTTTGTAAAAAAGTTCAAATTGCTAATGAAATTGATTTTATTTTGCACATACATCATATAAGAGTTGGACTTGTTTCTTGTGTAAATACATGATTATGTTCAAAGGAAAGTGAAAAATCTGTGGAAAAATATAAAAACAATGTAACACAATATTAGATGTAGAATTCATGACTTCCTTCATTTGGCTTCACATATTTTGGACTTACGTGCAGCCGTACACTTTTAGCTGGTAGTCACACATTTTGTTACTTATTTTAACAAATACACTTTGAGGCTTGGAGGTTTTTATGAAAATCTGTAGGTTCAGATGTCTAGCACCAGTATCTCAAAGTCTGTGGCATCAAATTTAAAATGATGTCCATCTACACAGAAAAAGATGTCATATGAATCATGTGCAGCAAGCCCAGAAGGAGCCGATGCAGAGGATTATCACAATGTGCCTGTAGCTTCTGCTGAATTCCCCCAGCAAGGCAATAAAGTTCTAAACTTGAATGTGATATCACACCCACACACCTTCAATAGTTATTGGCGAAGCACCTATCTCACCTGACTCCCCCATATACAGACATAGATGTTCTAAACTTGCTAATCTTGCTGCTTTTATATTACACTCTAATTTTGAAGCTGATTTTGATGTTGAAAACAGTTTTTATGCTTCCTTTTGGTTGAATAGGATTTTAAGCAATGATTCAGCTTGATAAAAAAAATCAGCTCTGAAGTAGCCAGTTCAGTGAGTGGGGAGCTCCGGTGAACGAGCAGACAGTCAGCTGTAATCAGTTAGTGCAATATAGGAGCAGAGAGAAGATAACATGGCTGCAAGAATGGACAGCCTGGCTGAATGTGTTGTCAGTTCAACCTTAGCTGCAGTACAGTGTAAAGACCATAGCCGTTTTTGGGGATCTGCAAAACACGGATACCGCCCTTGCATCTGCCACTTTTTTTTTTTAAATTTTACTCCTTAAAATGTTCCATCCTTGTCCATAAAACAGGCAAGAATAGGATGTTTTATTTTTTTTTGCGGGGCTGCAGAACGGACTTACGGATGTGGACAGTTCTGCCCGCATCTTCTATGGCCCCATTTAGATGAATGGCTCGGCATCTGATCCACAAAAAAACATGTACATGAGCCCTTACTCTGAGCAGTATACTATATTGTGTATTGTTTGCTGGTCAGTTCTGCAGGTGGAGAATGGATTATATTCAGGTGACCACGCAATAAAAAGGCAGTAGCATCCAAGCTAAGGACTTGTGTATTCAATGGCAGCAGTGGTAACCTTCATTATATTGTATTCCACTAGTATTGAATATTGATCTCTGTATTAGTTGCAAAACTGTTATATGGGACATGCATGACTGCTGACGGTCATGAGCCCCCATTTATGTGGCATCTGAGTTCCTCCATGCTATCCCAAACTGGGAGATTCTAATCATCACCATACATACTACTGTGATTCCTCCTTTTTAATAGCAATATAGATTTTTTTTGTTCAGTTTAACATTCTTCAAGACAGTGAGATGAAAAAAGACATAAATCCACCCAGTTCAACCTGTTTTCCTGCAAGTGGATCCAGAGGAAGGCCAAAAACCTGTGAGGTAAAGGCCAATTTTCCTTTTTTTCTAAACTAAATAACCTTCATTTTGATAATCTTTCTGGGTACCAGTGGCATAGCTATAGGGGTCGCGGCAGTCGCAATTGCCACCAGGTCCCTAAGCCGGAGGGTTCCCACAGGGTTCCCCTTGCCAGAGGCGCACTGTTTATTTTTTCCTTTATAAGATGCAATGCATCTTATTAAGCGAATACTACTAAGTGCTTCCATCTACCACTTCTCTGCCCAAGCCTCCAATCTATCCAGATCCAGCTGTAGCAGTGTACTGTCTTCTTTTTTGTTGATTACTTTACACAGTTTAGTTTAATTAGCAAAAAAATGATATTTTACTGTGCAAGCCTCCTACCAGATCATTAATAAATATATTGAAGAGAACAGGGCCCAATACTGACCCCTGTGGTACCCGACTAGTGACAGTGACCCAATCTGAGTGTGTACCATTAATAACTACCCTCTGTTTTCTATCACTGAGCCAGTTACTTACCCACATACAGAAATTTTTTCCCAGTCCCAGCATTCTCATTTTATATGCTAACCTTATATGTGGTACAGTGTCAAATGCTTTAGAGAAGTCAAGATAGGATATATGACATCCATTGACTCACCCCGTGGAGTCTAGAACTTACCTCCTCATTGAAACGGATTAAATTAGTTTGACATGACCGATCCCTCATGAAGCCATGCTGATATGGTGTTATATGCTTATTTTCATTGAGGTACTCCTGTATGGAATCTCTTAGAAAATCTTCAAATGATCCAAGACAGATGTTAGAATTACTAAGCCCTTTTTCAATACTGGCACCACACTTGCTAAGCGCCAATCCTGTGAAATGCTCCTTATAATCAAGTATTAGAAATAAGGGTCTGTCTATGACATTGCTTAATTCTCTTAGGATACAGGGGTGTATGCCATCTGGACCGAGTGATTTGTCTATTTTATTTTAATCTTTTTGAGATTAAAATAACTAAATCCACTTCTTCCTAGGTCAAACAGGGGAATTTACTTTTACACTCTGCATTTCATATGAAAGTTAATTTTCCTCAGGAAATACAGTGGAGAAAAAAATATTTAAAGGGATTTTGTCACCAGGATTATGCAGGCGCTTACATGCCATGTCCATGAGTGGGATTATGGCGCTTCTGGGGATGACCTAATCCCATAGCCATAGAAATTAATGGGATCACAGTGGCAGTCACAAAACATTCAATACAGCTGGATTTCTTGCGACTGCCATGGTGATTCCATTAATTTCTATGGGATCACCGCTGCTCAGCGATGCTGGCCGTGACCAGTGTAGCCCTTGCCTAAACCCTGCAGATGCCATGTAGCCCTTGCCTAAACCCTGCAGATGCCCTAAAACCACTAAAAAAACCTAATAACAAATGATAAAAAAGCGTCATTTACTCCAAAATGATACCAATGAAAACTAAAAGTCAACCAACAAAAATCACACAACTTCATAGAAAGAAAAATAAAAAAGTTATGGGTGTGGCAATGAAAAAAAAGATTTTCTTCCTTTTATTGAACAAAAGTAGTAATACAGAAAAAAATATGTATTTGGTATCTCTATAATCATACTGACCCAGAGAATAAAGATATTATGTAATCTTAACTGAAAAATGAATGCCGTAACATTTAGAACATAAAAACTCAGTGGCAGTATTGCTGTTTTTCCCATCTCCCTCCCAGAAAGAGTTAATAAAAGTTAATCAGAACGTTATGTGTACCCGAAAATGGCGCCATTAAAACTACGGCTATGTGCAAAACACAAGCCCTCATACAGCTATATAGACAGAAAAATAAAAAAGTTATAGCTCTTGGAAGGCTACAATGAAAAAAGGGAGAAAAAAAACGCTTGGTCAGTAAGTCCCAAAATAGGCTGGTCACTTAAAGGGGGTTAAAGGGGTTTTGCCACTTCAGCAAATAACAATTATTATGCAGATAAAGTTTCCATGGTTACAACCACACTGCAGTCCAGCAGCATGGCTGTGCTTGTACACTATAGAAAAAAGTACCAGTTTGGTTCATTTTTCTATCACATTATACACTGCTCGTTTCCATGGTTACAACCACCCTGTAATCCAGCAGCGGTAGTCGTGCTTGCATACTATAAGAAAACATGCCAGTCTCTCTGGTGACCAGGACCGTGGGAGCTCAAATAAACTGGTACTTTTGTCTATAGTATACAAGCACAGCCATGCTGCTGGACTGCAGGGTGGCTGTAACCATGGAAACGTTCTTTGCAAAACCCCTTTAAGGTTGGTATATTTTTTTTTACAGAGGATTCAAGTACTGTAACATTAAAATGAACAGCATTTTTAATTTCTCATTTTACAAAAAAAATATAGACCTTTTTGTTATCCTCAGACAAGCCCTCTGATAATTGTGATTATGGCCGCTTTCACACAAGCGTGTTGTACCCTCTGGACTCTATGTCTTGTACAATGACTCTGTCTTCATAGTTGTTGCCATATTGCAGATATGTAATTGCAGATTTGTATCAAATATTGTCATTTATGCAGGTATAAATTCAGATAAACATAAGGCTGTGTGTTGAGTAAGAAATTATGGCAATATCTAGAGATGAGCAAATCAATTATAAAAAATTTGGATTTGTGAATTCACAAAAAATTATCGCAAAATGAAATTTTGGAGATTTGTTTTGGACCAGTCATGTAAAAATGGCACCTAGCCTCATTTTACTATGAATTTTACAGAAGAAAACCATGAGGGAGGAAGAAGATGGAGGATCACATGACACTGGGAGGAAGTGTCATGTGATCTTCTCAGAGGCTGAAAAACAACCTGATTAACCAATCAGGGGGTAGTATTCAGCCAGGTCCTTCTGCAGAGAAAAAGGAATCACCATTCTGAGTTCAACTTGTGTCCTGAAAGAGTTTCTTGTGTCATTGTTTGACAAAGAGCTATTACAGACACAATTCACCAATCTAGTGTGATAGGGACACTATTAGCAAGTAAAATGAGACAATAGGGAAATAAAATTGGGTATATTTTAGAGACTTTGATCATGGAAAGCATAATGAGGGAAAAAGGGACTGGTCACTCACACACAGAGTTGTGTGTTTCAAACATGCTGCCTACTAGTTCTGCCTCACAAAATTCTGCAAGGAAATCAGATTTTCTGCATGAACAGGTACCCAACATAAACTTATTTCCAGCACTCCAACAGCTTACATTCTGCAGCAAATACTGAGCAATTGCAGATTGTTTAACCCCTTCCCCACCAGCGCAGTATATGTTCAAGCAGATCGGGGGCAGCCAGATGCAGTGTGTGGCTGTCTCTGTACTCCTTAATGACAAAAGACTGATGCACATTAGTGTATTTTTCATACACTCCAATACAATACATTGGAGTGTATAAGAAAAGCAATCTGATGCTTTTAAAAATAAAAAGTAAAAATCTATAAACTTAAATCAACCCCCTTTCCCCAAAATGTAAATGCAAATATATAAACAATAAAAAATACACATCATGCGCATCGCTGCATGCGAGAATGCCCATACTATTAAAATATGAAAACATTTATCCCAATGCCGCAAATGGTGAAACAGGAAAAAAAAGGTCCGCCATTTTTTTGTTCACTTCACTTCCTACAAAAATAAATAAATAAAGGGTGATCAAAAAGTCACTTCCCCGCAGTAATGAAAAGTACAAATCGACCAGCAAAAAATGAGCCCCCACACAGCTCCGTACACATAACTACAAAAAAGTTATAGGGGAAAAAAAGACTTTTTTCAAGGTTTTTATTTTTTTTTTCAGTATTGAAATGCAAGAAAAACTATAAATATGTGGTATCAGTATAATCATACTGACCCCCACTTGGAATTTTTTTCCAGCTCCCCACTATATTGTATGTAATATTCAATGGTGGAATTAGAAAGTACAACTTGTCCCGCAAAAAAGCAAGCCCTCACATGGCTATGTGAATAAAAAAAATATTATGGCCCTGGAAAGGCAGGACATGAAAAACAAAAATGCAAAAACAGAGAAACCTCTGAGGCTGAAAGGATTATATTTACTATTTGTAATTGTGCATTTCAATGCATCATACCTGTGTTACTGTTACCGTGTTGTATATTACTACAATGGGTAGTTATAGCAAACATATTTTAGGGAGACTTCACATCTCTGTTTCATTTTCCGTTCTTCTAAAACATCAGTAGAGCATAAAAAAACTGGGTCATGTAATGAAAAAAAAACATCCTGTGCATCAGTTATACACATTTGGCAACCATTTGAGTAATTTCCATCAGAGATCTGTTATTTTAGAAGGAAGAAAATGCATGCAATACAGGCGGAAACAGATGCCAAATATACCTGTGTTAGTGAACACATTACTACAACAGACCGTGTAGTTCAAAGATACTTTACTGCAAATATTGCAGTTCTGCCCCATTAGAGAATGCATAGTTTAAAGACATTTCACCACAAACATTGCATTGTTATATCTGTGTTATTGAATGCTTTACTGCAACAGATTGTTTAGTTTAAATAGATTTAATTGAAATTTTTTTATAATGTACTCATATTATTGAATGTATAACGTATTTCTATATCTACTGTACGTTATCTATAATACAGTATAGTTCATTCAAAGTCATTATATTGCATTCTTATCTTCTTGTTAATGAACGTTACTGTATCATACTGTGTAGTTCAAAGACATTTTTCTGCAAAAACTATATTATTACCATTGCAAATTGTCAATAACAGTGTTTAGTGTGTTTGTAGAATGAGAGGGGCATTTAATTGCACCTCGGTTTTTAAATTACACAAAAACACAATTTTTCTATTAATGTTTAATAAACTGTGTACCAGACCCATGACATTATTTCATAGGTCTCATAATAAAATGTCTGGTGAACAGAAGACTGCAAAACAAAAGACAAATGCCTCATCATCTGAGAAGAAGAATGTTGGTAGTAGTGCAAACAGCATGCTAACATTATTAGGTTTTTTTATGATTAGGTATTATAATGTTTATATTATGGCCATATATACCAGTAAGAACATGCACAGCAAGGGTTAACTAGGAACAGGGTTAACCACCCTCTTGGTAGGAGTGGGCTAGTCCTACTTTCTTCCAGGAGGGCAGGTTGCTGTGTAGAGAGGAAGCAGATTTTTGAGCTACTGCTCCTGTTACAAATTCTGGAGAACTAATCCAGTTGTCCTCAAGTAAAGCCTTGAGGGTACAGATAGCAGTGTGAACTGTTACCTTTAGCTTTGAAGACAATGCTACGAGGTGTTAGATTACAGCCAAGCCACCCATCACCAAACAACTACTAGGCCAGCAATACCTAAGTGCGTAATTGCCACCAACCAACCTGCCTCCATATTCTTACTAGTACCAGAGAAGATTTGCACTTAAAGCATGCTGCTCATATATGCATTTAAATTTCTACATTGCACTTAGTAAAATAGACTTTACTATGTTTAACTCTGGCCTCCTTCTTCGGTACTATATTTCCACTGCACCAATCCCCAGGGAGTAATAGCCTGAGGGAGTACACTGTGACACAATACTTCATCAGGTACACTACCACTCCTATCCTCTACACTGGCTCCTCAGAGAAGCGCTGTACTAGTCTCTTACAGGGTGGGATTGTTAACCCTAACTTATCCATACAAATCTATATGAGTAATACAATACATCAAAACATTAAATAACATTTAAGTAACAAGAAACAATTTTGAAAGTGTCCTATTTTATAGGTACTGTACCTGCACAGCTTGATCCACAACATTCCAACTCAATGGAATTCCACCTCACATATGCTATAGCCTCTGTTACAAGCAGCATAAAGAGGTGAATGATTTTGTCATGCATCAGACTACTTCAGTGAGGAGCATGTGTTGTCGTGTACTGAGGCCCTTTGAACAGGGCAACAGTTTTGTCAGTAAAGACAACTGCTGCATAAACTATGTCATTCCCCCTGATAGTTATCTTACAGCAGATGCTACAAGGGCAGAGGAAGAAGAACAGCTTATGCATCTTAAATAGAGCATGGGGGCTCACACAAAGAATCAATGGGTAGAGGTAGGTTCTCTATCTGCTGGGGCACCCAAACCCAGATATAAGGATAAAATAGTGTATGATATTAGACAGGCACTCTCCCTTCTGGTTTGTCTCTAGGATACAAAAAATGTAAAAATAAATAAAAAAAAGTACAGAAAAATATATAAAAATGTATAAAACCCAATAATCCAAGAAAATAGCATAATCACTGGTAATTATCTAGCGTGATGAACCAAAAATTAACGTAATCACTGATAGTTGTCTAGCATAATTATATCACATTTTAACATGATCTTATATAGAGTTGATTGATAGATTCTTACACATCATAATTAATTTGTCCTTAGGATTTTATAAAAATTATCATAAAAATATAAAAATACAAACTAGTAAATGAATAGGGTTATATTTCATCAGTATTGATAATTCGATAGTATCTCAGTTGCAGGTTGCTGATATAAAGTCCCAATTATGAATAACTTATATAATATCCGATAATTCACAAATGCTCTTAATTCATATGTCAGTATACCGTATATATTAATATAGCAGGTTCATGATTGATGGGATATCCTTAAAACAAAAAACGATCAAATGCTGTTTTTTTTGTATACTGTAAACTATAGCCGATTGCACTTTCACTCAAATCAATACTTCATAATGGCAACCTGCTATATATTTGGATAGAGGATGTCCCAAACTTATTCCAGCGTAAATCCAATCATTGCTTTATAGTGGCGTCCTGCCACATATATTTGCAAAAGCAATCCCGATTTGTTATGGCGGTCAGGACTTCCTTCGATTCCTTCATACATAAAATAATTATACAAATAAAATTAAAAAATAAATAAAAATACCACATTTTATGCACCTGCGTTTCTTGTGTGTTTTTCTTGCGTTTTTTCACAATATATACTTTCTTCACATATCACTTATTTTTCTATCTCTTAAAATGTAAAATACCTTTTTTGCCTTATCAGCTTCTACCTTGTATAGTATCCAACTATTAATCTAACTTATTTGGCATTTTTTATTTATTTCCTTTACTTCCATTGTCATTGTTGATTAGTTCTGTAAATTCAGGTGTGGAAGTGTTGGGAAGTTACTGGCTTATGGACATTTAATATATTGGCATATACCTATTATATAATCTTCATTTGGTCCTTACCAAATCTATTTACAGATACTGAGATTTAGAGCAAGGTCTGCTCTAACCTGCAGATCGAAGGAAGTCCTGACCGCTGCACTATAGGAAACAACTCACGTGGGCGGCAGCACAAAGTAGACAGGAACGCTGAGCTTTACGCGATAGCCACTTGCGCTCAAGCAAAAGGAGGGGGTAAGTGCACAGCCTCATATATATACACACTGAAGGCTCACTACAGGATAACAAGTAAGTCCATTACATGCCGCAACAAACTGGGACTGCCTACATGTGGCAGGACGCCATTATACTGATACAATATATGCCATAACAAATCAGGACTGCTTTTGCAAATATATGTGGCAGGACGCCACTATAAAGCAATGATTGGATTTACGCTGGAATAAGTTTGGGACATCCTCTATCCAAATTTATGGCAGGTTGCCATTATGAAGTATTGATTTGAGTGAAAGCGCAATCGGCTATAGTTTACAGCATATAAAGAAACCCAGCATTTGATCGCTCTTTGTTTTAAGGATATCCCATCAATCATGAACCAGCTATATTAATATATATACTGACATATGAATTGAGAGCATTTGTGAATTATCGGATATTATATAAGTTATTCATAATTGGGACTTTATATCAGCAACCTGCAACTGAGATACTATCGAATTATCAATACTGATGAAATATAACCCTATTCATTTACTAGTTTGTATTTTTATATTTGTATGATAATTTTTATAAAATCCTAAGGATAAAATAATTATGACGTGTGAGAGTCTACCAATCAACTCTATATAAGATCATGTTAAAATGCCATATAATTATGCTAGACAACTATCAGTGATTACGTTATTTTTTGGTTCCTCATGCTAGATAATTACCAGAGATTATGCTATTTTCTTGGATTACTGCGTTTTATGCATTTTTATATATTTTTCGGTATGTTTTCTGTGTGTTTTTTATTTATTAATACATTTTTGTATCCTACACACAAACCAGAAGGGAGAGTGCCTGTCTAATATTATACACTAGCATATGCATCTTGCTGGCTACCCTGGAGCTGTTGGAGACCCACATGGAGGACACGGAGCTGCTACTGAAGAGCCGGAAGAGCAAGAGAAGAAGAAAACGGTGTTGCAGGAAGATGAGGCTGCTGTAGATGACAACAATAGCCATGATGACCAATCATCTCTGTTAGGGGGCGGAGCAATAAAAAAACTTGGTCCTTGGGTTCGCTAGCAACAAAGGCAAGATTATTTGCTTACATACTGACAGGTGTATAGTACACGTGAAGTAATCTGATGATTACTGGATACATATTAGACCTTTGCTATCAAAGCAAAATGGGGGAATATTTTCCTGTTGCTTAAAGGGAAGCCACATTGCTTTATTACCAGGATACATTGTGAAAGCAGCTTGCTACAGCTTTTGATGAGCAGGCACCTGCCGTAGGCATACTTTAAGGCCAATGATGGTGCCCAATCATTATGTCCGTTATCATATTGCTGCTACTGCCACCACCACAGCTGCAACTTCATGCTTGCCTCCTACTGCAACTACCATCATTGCTAGACGACCACCACAAGTACTACTAGTATCCTAACACAGTCACACACACACACACATCTAATGCCTATGGTGCGCTGCTACTGTTGGTGCTATTATTGGTGCCAGTTATTACCACCTGCCACCATTAATACATCATTTTGGATGTTTGTGCAGAACAAGCTACTATTTCTTCTGACATTAAGGCCCCGTTCAGACGGCCGTATTTTCTGCGGACCCGCAAAAATACGGGGGCTGCCCAGTGTGTGTTCCGCAGCGCTCAGAACACACGCCGGGCAGCCCCATTGAAAATGCCTATACTTGTCCGTGCGTACGGACAAGTATAGGACATGTTCTATCTTTTCTTGCTGAGCCGCGGCACGGAGCCGCGGCTCAGCAAGATAGCGTGCCGCCCATAGAGGTGAACAGGCCCGCCCCTATTCTGCAAATTTGCGGAATAGGTGCGGACCCATTCACACGGTCGTGTGAACGGGCCCTTACATGTGTGTTCCAACAGGGGCAGGTATCTGACTTCGTTAAGGCATCATTTTTGGATGCTTGGTCACAACAAGCCACAGTTTGTTTCTGATAACACTGTGAGTATTTTTGGAAGGTTTCTTTTGTAGTAAAAAAAAAAAACCCTTAACACATGCGATGGCCCAGTGTGTTTTTAAATATGTTGTTTGTTAACACCGTCAACAATGCATTTACCTATAGCTATGTATGTAATTGTCACTGACATTATTTGCTCTTTCTGTCATTGCATTAAAGAACTTAAATGGGAAGGAGGGAAGAGAAAAATAAAAAAAAAAATCCAAAAAGAAATAATGAAAAGATATAAAAAAAATATCTAATTCCTAGGAGACCTCAGGGTGCCATATACCAGTTTCAAGCCAATTTGAGCATATTTGATTGTGTAAAATTGACCCGGCCACAAATCAAAGTTTAAAAAAAAAAGCCTAATCAGACACAAAAAAATTTTCATGAAGTTTGCTCAATAAGGATAAAGAAATGCTTCATATTTTAAATATGGACGTACAGTATATAAGAAATTCACCTGAATGGCTGCATTGCTTAAAATTGCCTTCCTATTCAGGACCTAAATGATCATTTAGAAGCATTTTGCGGTGCTTAACAAATGTACATTGGTAGAGAAGTAGGTAAATTTACTTAACAGAGATTCAGAAACTGTTTAGTCTATATAATATTTGAAGTTGTAAATTAAGTTGGGTCAATATGTAAGGTTTACATTCAGCTTCAGATCAATATCACGGATACATTCTATGCAAAACAAAACTCTGCTAATTTATACTAGTAAAATCTCCTACATTATTGGATTTACTTACAGTTCAGCAGTTCAGGTATTCTTTTTTTTTTGCAGTGTAAAGCAATTATGTAAAGATGAGCAAGAAGCATTCTGTGTTGCCTTATAATCATGAATCTGCATTATTCATTGATGTTGATCTATAACTTATAGTTTCTCTTAGTTAGTGATTCTCAGGGGCACTACCACAGATTTAAGATTTCATTTGCCAAGAAATAGTAAAGTTTTTATTCTAGTGGGATTATAGTTGTTTGACTTAACTTTTTAATCACAGTTGTGATGCATCAAAAAAAAAAAAACCCTGCAGAAAGTAAAAAAGTCTTTACAGCAGCTTTCAAAGTTAAGGAGACTGTTGAAAAAGTAAGAGGAGACAGGAGTGGAAAAAGTGAAAGGAAACAGTGTTTTTAAAATTATATATACAGTATTATAATTCTAAAGTATACATGGACCTGATCTTTTTGAAATTGTATGATATTTATATGGGCTGTAATGAATGGAGAATGCAGGTACTGTAGTTTTGATGACAAAGTTCCGTAACCAAACGACTTTACTGTATATGTGTCACGGTGCGGTTCACTGTAACAGTTGTGCCGTGTAGGCTGCTGCTTTCTCTCTTGCATACTGGCTACAGACCTATTTCTGTGTATGCTGGTTTCTTGGGATTGCGTGCTGGCTGCGGTGTCTTTTGTGTTCCTTGCCCGTGAATGTGTGTAGTCCCCTTGTCTGCACTTTCTGGGTGGAGTTTTGCTCACCTTCTTTAGTTCCGTGGGTGCTGGTTGCTAGACTAGGAATGTCCGTGCGTACAGGCCGCGGTTAGGGTGAGTTGGTGCGGGTACATGAAGAGGGAGGTAGTGTCACAGTGTAGTTCGCTGTGACACGGGTTGCCATTCGACTCGCTTTAGTAGCTCTCAGGCGTACTGGCTGTGGTTGATGCCATGTAGGCTGGTTGCCCGATCTACTTGTGCAGCAGCAGCAGCCTGCATGTGGACTCCTTCCTGGTCTCTGTCTGGGTGGTGTCATGCGTGGTTTCGGTGACACGGGTTTGTTGTGCCCTGGTGTACTGGCTGCGGTGGTTACCATGTAGGTTTGGTTGCCTGGGGCAATGCCCAGAACTGCAGCCCTGTTTCTGCAGGCTCTTTGCCCTGTTCTGTTGTATAGGGGTTAATGGTTTGGGCCTGGGTGTGGCCAGTGCTTGTTATATACCTGTGAGCCTGGGTTTGGTGTTGAGTCTGTCTCCAGCCCTGCTGGTTGCAGGAGCTTTGCATCTTTACTTGGGTGATTCCACCTGCTCTGTTGTGTGGCCACCTATTACTTCATACTGTCATGTCCCAGCGGGGAAGATGCCCTCGCTAGGACATATCTCTGGCAAACACACGAGCATACAAGGCAAGCCAGAGACTAGACATGACAGTAAGCAAGAACTGGATAAGCAGGTAAGGGATCAGTGGCAAAAACCAGTGGACCAAGTGCACCAGATTTACTTGGGGCCAAACCCAGAGGGCAGAAACCCAGTGAGCCCCGTTCTTCACAGAGCCCCAGATAGGGATGGACTTAGCTGTGGCTCACTGGTGGCACCTCCAGGATGGTCCCGGTGCACTTGGCCACTTACCTGCTGAGACTGCTAGAACAAAAAGCAGTCCAACCCGTATCACCGAAACCACACATGACACCACCCAGACAGAGACCAGGAAGGAGGCCACACACAGGCTGCTGCTGCTGCACAAGTAGATCGGGCAACTAGCCTATACGGCATCCACCACCGCCTGTACACCTGAGAGCTACTAAAGCAAGCTAAACGGCAACCCGTGTCACAGCAAACTACACTATGACACTACCTCCCTCTTCAGGTACCCACTCCAACTCACCCTAACCGCGGCCAGTACGCATGGACATTCCTAGTCTGGCAACCAGCCCCCACGGAACTAAAGAAGGTGAGCAAAACTCCACCCAGAAAGTACAGACAAGGGGATTACACACATTTATGGGCAAGGAACACCGCAGCCAGCACGCAATCCCAAGCAACCAGCATACACAGAAATAGGCCTGTAGCCAGTACGCAAGAGAGAAAGCAGCCAGCCTACACAGCACAAATGTCACAGTGAAACTCCAATTGATCTGCTCTACTGTTCTGTGTTGGGTCTATGTCTGTGGCCTCTGGTGTGTATCGGGGCTTTGACATTAGTCCACTGTTTGGTTGGCTGTCCCTGGTGTTTGCAGCCATCTCTGTCATATTTGTTGACATAATCCATGATCACCGCAGCCATGCTGACCTTTTCACTATCCCCAGTCAGAGACCTCTCCTCTGCCTGTTTTCTAGCTCTGGAGCAGGCTCTGCATCACCTCCCTGCTGCAGCAGCCACTCCTGAAGGGCCTCCTTGGAGCATAATCCCAGCAATATATAAATGTCCTTTTTCTTCGGCATGAGTTCAACTTTCTTAAAATGACTGCTGCAGTCCTTATGTACAGGCTTCTTTCACCTGACATCAGCAGTTGTATTACATGGAGGCCATCATTTTTTTCTACTGCCCTTCCTATGCAGACTGCAGTGTACAGTACATTCTATTGGAAGTGCCACAGAACCATCTAGTGATTCTCACCATTAGACCTCATTTCCTTGATTTTTCATCTTGATGGTGTGAAAGTACTAGCACAGCTCATTTTTCGAAGTGGGGTCATTTATAGAAGGTTGGACCACTGAGCTATCTTCAACCTCCTTATAGGCAAAAACATGAAGATTTTGAAATGTTTGATAAATAATGTTTGTTAAAACCAGATTTTGTTGAGCCTTTACTTTCTCTCCTTTTTAGATAGCATATGTGTGCATATGTACTGAATGGTCTGAGAACAAGCTTGGTGCTATCACAACAACATCAGGTAAATTAAAGGGGTTGTCTCATGAAGACAACACTTCTCAGTATCCTTTTTTTCTAAATAAATTTGGACATCATAGAGAGGGGGCTCTATATCTGGACCACATTCTATGAGCCAGAGTCACATGTTCAGCTAGCTAGCTCCGTGCGGCGGCTCCCCGCTCCCATAGAGATGAATAGGGCCGCATCTATTCCGCAATATTGCGGAATAGATACGGCCCCATTCATATGGTCGTGTGAATGGGGCCTTAAGGAGTGAGGGCCCCAATATCTTAGGGGAAAATCACTTTTGCAGGTGAAGCGTACTAACGAGGCCCTTGAGAATTTATCAACACAGATGGGTTCAGTTAAGGGCTCGTTCACATCACCCTTAGGGTATCCGTTCAGGCTTTCCGTTATAACATTGTTATAACGGAAAGAAACGGAATCCCTAGGACGGACATCAAAACGGACACCTTTAAGAGGCATTCCATTTTGATCCGTCATAATAGAAGCCTATGGCCCTGCATAACGGATCCGTCTGGATGCCGTTATGCTGGACGGAAACCAAAGTCCTGTCGACAGGACTTTGGTTTCCGTCCAGCATAACGGCATCCAGACGGATCCGTTATGCAGGGCCATAGGCTTCTATTATGACTGATCAAAACGGAATGCCTCTTAAAGGTGTCCGTTTTGATGTCCGTCCTAGGGATTCCGTTTCTTTCCGTTATAACAATGTTATAACGGAAAGCCTGAACGGATACCCTAACGGTGATGTGAACGAGCCCTAAGACTGACATATCACTCATCAGACATGACTTGAATAAAGTGAGATCAAATTTTTGGGAATTAGAGTCAGCTGTTCGTGATATGAGAGGTGAAATGGATGTCATGAGGAGTGATATAGCAGCTTTAAAAGAAGAAAGGGGTGTATTAAAGGATACAATTATTGATCTTGAAGATAAATCTAGACATTATAATATCAAGATATTTGGTCTCCCAGTGGGGGCGGAAGGTAACCTTTATCCATACGTGGCTACTTGACAACCTGGGGAAGGATCAATTTTCACCTCTTTTTGGGGTTCAGAGGGCCCATCGGCTTCAAGCGACCAAGAGACCGCCGGGTGCCCCACCACCAATTATGATAGCTAAGATTTTCAGCTTTAGGGATAGAGATAGAATTTTGAAAAGAGCGAGAGAATAGAAAGAGCTACAGTTTAATAGCTGTAAAGTCTCTATTTACCCAGACTTTTCTAGGGAGACGCAGGACAAAAGACGCAGTTATGTGGCAATTAAAAAGAGGTTGGCTCTGGCGAATATAAAGTATTCTTTCATTTACCCTGCTAGACTCCGAGTTATTTTTGAAGAAAAGGGGTATATTTTTAAAACTTCGTTGGAGGTGGTGGAATGGATGAATACAAAGGGGTTTAAGTAATTTGGTGGCATGGTTGATTAAGTGCTATAAGAGACCATGGAGGGATATTTTTGTCACCATTATTATAGGTGATTTTAATTGTGTAATGGACATAGATTTAGATAGGTATTCTAGTTCTGCTCGGCCAGGTCAACCCCATAGCTTTAGTTATCCTTTAGCGAAATTTTGTGATGAAGTTGGATTCGTAGATGTTTGGAGGTATAGAAATGGTAGGCATATTCCTGCTGTAGTAGGACAGGGAATTCAATGTCAAGAATAGATATGGCACTTAAAAATCGTCGCTATGTAAGTCAGGTGGTTAAGATGTGTTATGAACCAAGATCTGTATCTGACCACTCACCTGTTAGGTTGGAGATAGATCTGGGCTGGGGCAGAGAGAGCAGAGTCGGAAGACGGATCAATCCTCATTGGCTCAGTGTCATTGAGGATCATCTCTCTATTAAGGAGGACATTGCAGCAATTTGGAGTGTCAATAAGGGATCTACTAAAATGGAATATGTTTAGGACGCCATGAAGACGTTTATTAGAGGGATACATATCTGAAACGGGCATTTGCCCTTAGAGAAGAAGAACTTAGAAATGAGGTGAGAGCAAAAGAACAGGATTACTACGATAACCAGTTAGATGATAGGAGGAAGGGTATGGTGGAAGCACAATGTAAATATCGAGAGTTTTTGTACGAAAAGGCCCAGCAAAAGTAGTTTTTTTCTGGTTACAGAGGATTCAAGGAATCAGGTAAACCTGGCAAGTTGTTAGCATCTATTATTAGTAACCAGGGGAATCTCTCTTCTATTTCTGTAATTAGATCTCCACTGGGTGCAATTTTACACATCCAGGAGGATATTAAAGGTGTTTTTTTTCATTATTTTGAAGATTTATATAGGTCAGAATGTAAGGTAGATGAACAGGAAATGGTGGAATATTTGAGATATATTGATTTTCCATTTTTGACAGAAGAGCAGAGATCTGCTCTGGATGCGTCGATCTCTTTGACTGAATTGCAGGGTGCTCTAGGTTTCATTCACGGTAATACTTTTCCGGGTTCGGATGGTATACCGTTTGAGGTTTATAGGAGATATCAAGAGGTGTTACTGCCCTGCCTTGTTGAGGTATTTAGTGCATCACTACGGGAGAAGAAACTCCCGAGATCTATGACTGAGGCCATTATTGTATTGATAGGTAAAAAGGGCAAGGATTTGTCAGAGGTCGGCGCATACAGACCTATATTTCTACTCAATATAGATATTAAAATTATTGCTAAGGCACTATCTATCAGACTCCGCAAGGTAAGTAAATATATTATACACCCAGATCAGAATGGCTTTATGTGCCTGGGTGAAGTACACAACACAACATTCAGCGATTATTTTTGTGTATGCAGTTGGGTGGGGGGGGGGATGCTCCGCTCCATCCTGTCATTGGGCGCTACTAAGGCCTTTGACAGGGTGGAGTGGGGCTTCCTCTGGGCTGTCCTGAAGCGTTTTGGTTTTGGAGAGAATTTTATTAATTTGATATGTCTATTGTATACTAATCCTGTAGCCAGAATAAATGTGAATGGAGTACTTACTTCTGCTGTTGAGTTATCTGGAAGTATGCGACAGGGATGTCCCCTTTCTCCATTATTGTTTAATCTGTTTCTGGAGCCTTTAGCTTTAAAAATTAGACAGGATCCTCTTATAGTGTGGTTCGGCGAAGAATGGAATATAGGGAAAGTGTTGTTATATGCGGACGACATTCTGTTCTGTTTAGGAGATACCCCAAATTCACTCCCAAAGATCATTTCTAGTGTTAAGGAGTTTGGCACTCTGTCAGGATTAGACATTAACTGGGGTAATACTATATTGCTGCCTTTAGAAAATATAAAGTTGAATAATACTGGAGGAGTGAGAGTCTTGAGTATGTCAGACTATTTTGAATATCTGTGGATATATGTGTCCTCCTCGTTAGATAGGTTTGTGGCACTCAATATACTGTAACTCCCTTGATTAAAAAGATAAAATCTAAGATAGCGATTTGGTTAAAACTACCGCTATCAATGGCTGATAGGATAGCGCTTGTTAAAATGGTTGTTCTCCCTCAACTCCTTTATATGTTTAGGGCTGCCCCAGTTTGGATTGACAACGGTATGTTTTCTCTTATCGATAGGTTGCTAAACTAGTTAATCTGGGGGAGAAAACGGGTCAGAATGAAAATCAAATATCTTTTTTACCCAGACAGTTTAGGAAGACTGGGAGTGCCTTTTTTTTAAAGGCTACTATCTGTTTGCGCAATTACTATTGATTAGAGATTGGCATTCTGATCCCGTTTTAACACGTTCAGGACCTAGGACGAGAATGCTCGTCCTAATATGGCGTTACTTAACGCCATAGGACGAGCATTCTCGTCCTAGGGTTAACGTGCTGCTGCTGTCCCCGCTGTCGCAATCTACAGCAGGAGCTCGGCTGATACTAACAGCCGGGCCTCTGCTGTATCCGCCCGCACCGGTGATTACACCGATGCCAGCGGATTAACCCCTTGTATGCCGCGGTCACGCTGACCGCGGCATACAAAGTAATTGCGGCAGTTGTTAAAGCTATCGGGTCCCCGTGAGGCGGTGGGGGGGGCCCGATGGCTGAGATGGAAGCCCCGATGCCTTGCCCAGAGGCATCGGGACTCCCATCTACGGAAGCCCAGGAGACCCAGCCACAGATGTATTGTGCTGCATTCAATCAGGGATTAGACCCTGAAATGTTAAAGTCCCTTATTGGGACATAAGTGAGATGTAAAAAAACCAGTTAAATAAAAGTGTTTTACCCCAAAAAATAATAAAAAAAAATAATAAAGTTTCAAAAAAAAAAAAGCCCCTTCCCCATAAAGAAACACATAAAAATAGAAAAAAAAATAAAAATATACATATTCGGTATCGCCACGTCCGTAAAAACCTGCTTTATTAAAATATCACATGATCCAGCCCGCCCGGTCAACACCGTAGAAAATAAAAAATAAAAACGGTCTAAAAAAAGCCATTTTTTGTCTCATTTCATCACAAAAAATGTAATACCAAGCGATCAAAAAAGCGTGTGCGCCCAAAAATAGTACCAATCTCATAGTAGTAGTACGTCATCTCATCCCGCAAAAAATGAGCCCCTACCTGAGATAATCGCCCAAAAAATAGAAAAACTACAGCTCTCTGACTATGGAGACCCTAAAACATGATTTTTTTTTGCTTCAAAAAGGATATTATTGTGTAAAACTTAAATAAATAAAAATAAGTATACATGTTAGGTATCGCCACGTCCGTAAAAACCTGCTCTACAAAAATATAGCATTATCTCTCCCCTCAGGTCAACACTGTAAAAAATAAAAAATAAAAACTGTCTAAAAAAAAAGCCATTTTTTATCACATTTCATCACAAAAAATGTAATACCAAGCGATCAAAAAAGTGTATGCCCCCAAAAATAGTACCAATCTAATCGTCATCTCATCCCGCAAAAAATGAGCCCCTACCCGAGACAATCGCCCAAAAAATAAAAAAACTACAGCTCTCTGACTATGGTGACCCTAAAACATGATTTTTTTTGTTTCAAAAATGATATTATTGTGTAAAACTTAAAAAATAAAAATAAGTATACATGTTAGGTATCGCCACGTCCGTAAAAACTGCTCTACAAAAATATAGCATGATCTCTCCCCTCAGGTGAACACTGTAAAAAAAAAAAACTGTCTAAAAAAAGCCATTTTTTGTCTCATTTCATCACAAAAAATGTAATACCAAGCGATCAAAAAAGCATATGCCCCCAAAAATAGTACCAATCTAATCGTCATCTCATCCCGCAAAAAATGAGCCCCTACCCGAGACAATCGCCCAAAAAATAAAAAAACTACAGCTCTCTGACTATGGTGACCCTAAAACATGATTTTTTTGTTTCAAAAATGATATTATTGTGTAAAACTTAAAAAATAAAAATAAGTATACATGTTGGGTATCGCCACGTCCGTAACAACCTGCTCTACAAAAATATAGCATGATCTCTCCCCTCAGGTGAACACTGTAAAAAATAAAAACTGTCAAAAAAAAGCCATTTTTTGTCTCATTTCATCACAAAAAATGTAATACCAAGCGATCAAAAAAGCGTGTGCCCCCAAAAATAGTACCAATCTAATCGTCATCTCATCCCGCAAAAAATGAGCCCCTACCTGAGACAATCGCCCAAAAAATAAAAAAAACTACAGCTCTCTGACTATGGAGACACTAAAATGTGATTTTTTTTTTGTGCTTCAAAAATGTTGTGTAAAAAAAAGTATACATATTAGATATTGCCGCGTCCGTAATGACCTGCTCTATAAAAATATCACACGATCTAACCTGTCAGATGAATGTTGTAAATAACAAAAAATAAAAACAATACCTTGCCTCACAAAAAGTGTAATATAGAGCTACCAAAAATCATATGTACCCTAAAATAGCACTAACAAAACTGCCAACTTATCCCGTAGTTTCCAAAATGGGGTCAGTTTTTTGGAGTTTCCTACTCTAGGGGTGCATCAAATGTGACATGGCAACTTAAACTTTTTCCAGTGAAATCTGCCCTGGCGTTCCTTTCCTTCTGCGCCCTACCGTGTGCCTGTACAGCAGTTTACGATGACAAATGGGGCATTTCTGTAAACTACAGAATCAGGGTAATAATTATTGAGTTTTGTTTGGCAGTTAACCCTTGCTTTATTCTCAGAATAAAATGATTCATATGGAAAATCTGTCAAAAAAGTGAAATTTGGAAATTTTGGCTACATTTTCCTTTAATTCTTGTGGAACACCTAAAGGGTTAATAACGTTTGTAAAATCAGTTTTGAATACCTTGAGGGGTGTAGTCTCTAAAATGGGGTCATTTTTGGGTGGTTTCTATGATGGAAGCCTCACAAAGTGACTTCAAACCTGAACTGGTCCTTAAAAAGTGGGTTTTGGAAATTTTGTGAAACATTTCAAGATTTGCTTCTAAATTTCTAAGCCTTCTAACGTCCCAAAAAAAATAAAATGTAATTTTCAAAGTGATCCAAACCTGAAGTAGACACATGGGGAATGTAAAGTCATAACTATTTTTGGAGGCATTACTATGTATTTTAAAAGTAGAGAAATTGACATTTGGAAATTTGCAAATTTTTCAAAATTTTTGGTAAATTTGGTATTTTTTTTATAAATAAGAATGAAATATTTTGACTCAAATTTACCACTGTCATGAAGTACAATATGTGACGAGAAAACAATCTCAGAATGGCCTGGATAAGTAAAAGCGTTCTAAAGTTATCACCACATAAAGTGAGACATGTCAGATTTGCTAAAAATGGCCTGGTCCTTAAGGTGAAAAATGGCTGGGTCCTTAAGGTGTTAAAAGAGTTGGTTAGGAGATCCGGTTATGTTGATATTTTTGAATTGATTGAATCTGGACGGTTGGGTAGGGGGGGTGAGCCCTGCCTGCCAGGCCATGGCCAGCCTACGGGTTAAGGTATGGGACCATTTTAAATTATGTTTAGGGATTTCTTTTTCACTAAGGTTTACGCCAATATGGGGGAATGTACACTTAAATATATTTTTTGAGATTATTTCAAGACACGTTTTGGAAAAGGTCAGGCATAAATTATATTAATCAGGTATTTAAGGATGGAAGTCTCCTTTCTTATGAGGAGATTTTGCAAGTAGAGGGTTACATAGTTACATAGTTTATAAAGCCGAAAAAAGACATCTGTCCATCCAGTCCGGCCTGTTTTCCTACAAGTTGAGTAGGATATTGTAAAAACTAATTGGTTGCGGTATAGGCAGTTGTATTCTACCTTTGTATCAACAGGTAGGACTATGTTACTCACCGTAAGGATTCGGTTGGCTAATATATACAGGGGGCTGGTCGTGGACATTTCTGGCAGGGCTTCCTTCCTTGGTCAGCAGAGATGGCAGAGGGATGTTTCTGTTCTTCCACAGGTTAACTGGGAGAGGGTTTACCGAAATACGAGCATATCGCGATCCTCGAGGAAATGGCATCTTTTCCGGCATGTTAGGCGCCTTTTCTCAGCCAATCAACATACAGGAGAGTCTTTGGTACCTTCTAGCATCACGTGGGGCCCCTACAAGTCCCTCCTGTCATTCACAAAGACAGAGGCTGCTGCATACATGCCCCAGCTGCTCCGAACACCACACGGCGGAACAGGAGCAACAGGATTGACCACAGCATCCGAGGGGTTAAATGTCTGCTGTATGAATCAGCAGTCCACCCGCAGCTATGGCGCCCGCTCTGCTCAGGAGCGGGCGCCATCTGGGCACGAATTGGTTAAAGGAGGTCTCTGGGAATTAATTAAAAAAATGACTGAAAATACTTAAAGGGGTTGTCCGAGTTATTTTTTTGTCCTTTGTATGTTTCTAACTAGTCAAATACAAGAGCTTTTCCATACACTTTTTGCTTCTAAAGCTGCTGGTTTCTTAGATTTAACTCAGGGTCACATGACCTGTGATGTCAGCTTATTTCTCTGATGTGTGATGTTTCGTGCACAAGCCTCAGAGATCAGATAACAGCCTGTACACGAGACGTCACTGTTCCCCCCCCCCCCCCGCTCTGCCGCTGCTGCTGCTGCTGCTATCTGGTCTGTCCCTGGATTCCTTCAGATAAAACATTAACCCCTTCAGCCAGAACACACTGAAGGCTTTACAACAGCAGCTGCAGATGTAAAGAGACACAGGATCTGCCCTCCTCACCCTACAGACACAAAGCTGATCTGGGGGAGATGCAAACTACAAGTACAGGTAGGGGGGAGATCCTGTGTGTATCAGCAGTGTCATTGTACAGCTGGGACTTGTAGTCCTACACATAAAACATGTTGCTGAGTATCCCAGCAAGCAGACATGTCACTCAGGACTTGTATTCACTCCCTTTACAAAGAGGGGGGAGGGGCAGAGATTGTTATTACTGCATGTAAACAAAGGCCAGAAGAGAACCAGGGAAATGAGGAATTTTTTTTGCCTAAAACTTGCTTAACTTAGTTATATATTGCTGCCCATCAGATTTAAAGTACTATATATATTTTTTTTCATAACTCGGACAATACCTTTAAATATTACTTTATTATAAATGCATTCCCAAATATCTTTCATTATTTATTATGTCCTGTTTGTCTGGGGAGCAATCATTAGGGGAAATAAAATGGCTGCCATCCTATTAGTACACATAAAACATGTCCTAATCACACAACACAGAACTAAAGAGCTGCCTCATCCTCCTCGCTGCTCTATTTGTCTGGAATTATGATCCTGAAAACAGCTGAAAAGATCTTCAAGTGAATCTCTGTAAGAATGGATTTCATGAGAAGGCATGAAAAACAGAGAGGAGGGAGGGATCTGGCTAATGAGCAGCAGCACTTGTATGCAGTCAGCTATATTAAATACAGCCCCACATTACCATAGTCTGTCCTGTCCATCCTCTTGATACTTCAGCTATCTCCTCATGAACTCCATTCCTACCGAGATTGAGCTGAAAATCTTATCAGCTGTATTCAGGATCATAATCCCTGACAAGCAGAGCAGAGAGGAGGCTGAGGCAGCTCTTTACCTCTGTGTTGTGAACTCACTTGTCCTCCTGTGTGATTAGGACAGGTTTTCTGTGTACTAATACGACGGCAGCCATTTTATTTCTCCTAATAATTGCTCCCTAGAAAAAAAAAGCCGTTATAACTAATGAAAGGTATTTGAGAATCTATTTATAGTAAAGTAACATTTAAGTATTTTCAGTACTTGTATTTTCTTAATTCGTGGGGAACCCCTTTAAGTTACAACTGTGTTTTCATGATTCCTTCCACCATCCTAGTTTTGTAAGCCACAAAGATTCTATCTGTAAAGTCTGACCTCCTTATGAGCACAATGGCCTATTCGTTGTTTAAACAAGCACAGAGGCTGATCCTCTATGTGTCTAGTATTTCAGATTAGTCTTATTTACTTGGATGGTCTCTTTATTCCGCTTATTCTGTGCAGTAACCAACTGACCAATCTCTGACCCTTAAAGGTGCTTTCCATGATTATGGCCCTTTTTAACTAGCCTCTAAATCATGTGGTATGTAATGAAAATATTATATTTTGCCACTCTGTTCTGGCGCACAGGTTTCATTCAGTGATCTTCTGGTTGAAGACCTGTTTACTTAAACTACGGTCCAGATGAGGTCATGTGTGCCACTTAATACAATCACCTGCCTTATTGGTGAAGTGCCCCCAAGTGCCATGCCACTGCTGGCTCACTTGCTGCTTGAGAACATTTCAATGCTGAGGCCAGTCATTGACTGCAAGTAGGGGTACATCTGATTCTGTCAAACAGGGCAGGGGACAAGGAGACTGATAAACAGAGCCAGGGAACAGGAACAAAGTGGTGAGGAGCAAGTAAGTAAAATGTTTTCATTAGGTACCTTATGCTCTGAGGCTAATTAAAAAGTGTTATCATTGTGACTAAACCCTTTAAATATTCAAACTCCATTAGCCCTTTACAAATAATTTTCCAAGGTTTTGTGACCACCAATTTCCAATTTGACCTCTCCATTACTGTGGTTGGAACTGTTTTTTGCTCCAATATGCAAGCATATAAGGCATAGCTGTTCAACAGCTTATCTGCATTAATGATGTGGAGAATTGCTTCTGTAAAAATGTGTATACATTAGTGTGCTTTTTTAACTTGAATGTAATTTTGTAATTTAATGTAAAAAATGTAACTTAATGTATAATACTTTACAATAGACTTTACTGTTGGCACAGCAGGAAAGACAACAATTTATAGCCTTCTCTTCTTTAAAAACAGTACAAGGGCTTCTTTAACTTCCTTATTACGTAAGCTGTAGATATATGGGTTGACAAGTGGGGTGAAGACAGCGTAGAACAATGCCATCACTTTGTTTAGTGGTCCTTGGCTAGCAGTGGGCTTAATGTACATTGCAAATATTGTGGAATAGAAAGTCGTAACCACTATGAGGTGGGAAGCACAGGTAGAAGCTGTTTTCTGCTTTCCTGTAGCAGATGGGATTCTCAGAATTGTTCGAAGGATATATCCATAGGACACCATAGTAAGAAGGACTGAGATGAGGATGACAGATTATAACAGTCATTTCCTTAAAATAAGGGTCAGAGCAAGACAGTTTCAGCAAAGGAGCAGATTCACAGAGGAAGTGGTTGATAACATTGGTACTGCAAAAATGTAACTGTGATATTTTGATAATTGGAAACGAAGTTGTCAGGAAACCAATGACCCAGGATAAAGCTGCTAGCACAAAGCAGACCCTATGGCTCATGATGCTTGTGTAGCGTAGGGGGTAACACACCGCCAAAAATCGATCAAAGGACATTACTGCAAGAAGGATGGTCTTAGTGGCACCAAGAAAAGTAAAAAAGAAGAGCTGGGTCATGCAACCAGAAAAGGAAATACTTTTTCTCTTTCTTGGGATGTTAATGATAATTTTAGGAACCGTTACTGAAATATAACCTAATTCCAAAAAGGATAAATTTCCAAGTAGAAAATACATGGGTTTATGAAGTTGTTGACCAAACCCAATTATGATAAGAGATATATTTACAGTGAGTGTAGTGATGCACATTATCAAGAAAAATACATACAAAAATGTCTGATTTTCCGGAATACTGGAGAATCCCAAAATAATAAATTCCTGTCAAGGTTGGGGTACACAGAAAAGGGGGATGTGATCCCTGAGCTCTCCCCAACCTCTGTCCCTGCCTACTTGCCTCCGTATCCTAGGCGATACGGCGACAACCACGAGGACTCGGAATACACTAGACAAAGTGCAGGGGAAGGAAAAACAAACAAGACAGACAAACAACAGAAGGATCGTCAGAAAGCCGCGTCAAAACCAGGAGATAACGAAGTACAAAATCAGAAGACGGTAGAGTAGTCAAATACGAGCCAAGGGTCAAATCAGAAGTCAGGATACACAAAAGCACACAGGCAGGAATAGCAAGGAAATGCAAAAACCAGCAAGGAGCAGAGAGAAAAGAAAGGAATATAAGGAGGAAAATATCCCACCCCCAGGTTCTGAATGGACCAGATTCAGAGAAGCCACTCAGCCCAGCACCTGAGAATTAACCCTGAGTAGACAAAACCAAACATGACGCTGGGCGTTGGCTCTAAAACAACCACAGTGTGAACATAGATCTATGTTCTCTGATGCCCAGATCTAACAGTACCCCCCCCTTCACGAGGGGCCTCCGGACCCTTAGACCCTAAGGATGGTTTAGACGGATAGTCCCGATGAAAAGATTTAACCAATCGTGGAGCATGAACATCCCTAGCAGGGACCCAGGATCTATCCTCAGGACCGAAACCCTCCGAATGAATGAGGTATTGAAGAGAGTTCCTGACCAGTCTGGAATCGACAATCCTCTCTACCTCATACTCGAGATCACCCTCCACCACAGATGGCGAGGGAGGGTCAGGGAGGGGTACCACAGGATCCGCATAGCGTTTCAACAGACTCTTGTGAAACGTATTGTGAACCCGCCAGTCAGAGGGCAACGCCACCTTGAACGATACCGGATTGATAACATGAGTTACGGTAAACGGACCAATGAACCTAGGAGCCAATTTCAGAGACGGAACTTTCAACTTAAGGTTCTTAGTAGACAATAGGACCTTGTCACCCACAACAAAAGTTTCTGAGACAGTACGCCTACTTCTGGATGAACGGACCATTAAACTTTGTGCTCTTTTCAAGTTCTGCTGAACTTGCGACCACACTGTGCACAGCTGGTTAGTTATGGACTCAGCACGAGGGGTATCTGAAACTGACGATGACGAGAAGGAAAATCTGGGATGGAATCCATAATTACAGAAGAAAGGAGATGTGAGTGTGGATGAACTAGTGTGATTGTTGATGGCAAACTCTGCTAACGGAAGATATGAGACCCACAGATGTTGACAGTCAGAAACAAAAAGACGCAGGTACTGTATGAGCTCTTGATTCATCCTCTCCGTCTGCCCATTAGTTTCGGGATGGAAGGCAGAGGAAAAGGACAATTTTACCTCAAGCTTAGAACAGAAAGCTCGCCAAAACTTCGCCACAAATTGTACCCCCCTGTCAGACACAACCTCATCAGGAATACCGTGGAGACGCACAATATGTTGAATAAATAGATCTGCCAATTCCTCTGCTGAAGGCAGCTTCTTTAGCGGAACAAAATGGCCCATCTTAGAGAAACGATCCACCACCACCCATATAACAGAGAATCCTTGAGAGAGTGGCAGATCGGTAACAAAATCCATAGACACGTTAGACCAAGGCCTGTCTGGCACTGGGAGCGGGAGAAGAGGTCCCTCAGGACGTCTCCTGGGGACCTTTCCTCGCGCACAGACCTGACAAGCTAGAACAAATGCATGAACGTCAGTATTCATATGTGGCCACCAGTAGTTTCTTTTCAGTAGATCTAGTGTTCCCCGAACACCTGGATGACCTGCTAGTACGGAACAGTGTGTCTCCTCTAACACTCTCAATCGAAGGGACAAGGGAACAAACATTTTGCCTTCCGGAAGGTCTCTTGGGGCAGAATTTTGTTTGGAGCGAATTTGATCTGAGAGGTGAGAGGAGATGGCTGCCAAAACAATACCAGCAGGTAAGATGTTACCGGGTTCCGACTCAGGACCCTCAGGGATACCAAAACTCCGAGACAAGGCGTCAGCCCTGACATTCTTGGTACCAGGTCGGAAAGTGACCACAAAATTAAAACGAGAGAAAAACAACGCCCATCTAGCTTGACGGGCATTGAGACGTTTTGCATTATCCAAGTACACAAGATTTTTGTGATCTGTGATCACTGTCACTGGGTGAAGAGCTCCTTCCAGGAAATGGCGCCACACTTCAAACGCCCATTTGATGGCAAGGAGCTCGCGATTCCCAATATCATAATTCTTTTCACAAGACGAGAATTTCTTGGAAAAGAATGCACATGGTCTGAGGTTAGTGAGAACAGCTGACCCTTGAGATAAAACTGCCCCTACACCGACCTCAGAAGCATCTACCTCAACAATGAATGGCTGAGAGAGATCGGGTTGAATTAACACAGGCGCGGAGGAGAACGCTTTCTTGAGTTCCTCAAACGCAGAGTACGCAGCAGGAGACCAGTTACTGGGATCAGCCCCCTTGCGGGTAAGATCCGTGAGCGGCTTGGCAATTACGGAAAAGTTCTTGATAAAATTCCTGTAATAATTGGCAAAACCAAGAAAACATTGAAGGGATTTTAAATCTGTGGGCCGAACCCAATCCGCGATTGCCTGAACCTTACACGGATCCATCTGAACCTCGGAAGGAGTGACCACATAACCCAAGAATGAAACTTTTTGTACACAAAAAATGCATTTTTCTAGTTTAGCAAACAGAGAATGATTACGCAGACGGGATAACACTAGACGAAGATGTTTACGGTGTGAATCAAGATCAGAAGAAAATATCAGGATATCATCCAGATAAACCACCATAAAAACCCCAATACAGTCATGAAAGATATGATTCATAAAACCTTGGAATACAGCTGGGGCATTGCTTAAACCAAAAGGCATAACCAGATACTCAAAATGTCCCAGAGGCGTATTAAAAGCTGTCTTCCACTCATCCCCTTCCCGGATCCGAATCAGGTTATAAGCTCCCCGTAGATCTAATTTGGAAAACCAGTTGGCCCCCGGAACCTGATTCAGGAGGTCCGGGATGAGAGGAAGCAGTCCAGAGTTTTTAATAGTGATTTTATTAAGTTCACGGTAGTCAATACATGGTCTCAAACCCCCATCTTTTTTCTCAACAAAAAAGAAACCAGCCCCCGTAGGAGATTCGGAAGGCCGAATGTGTCCTATAGCCAAACTCTCATCGATGTATTGTTTTAGAGACTCTCTTTCTGGCACAGACAGATTATAAATCCGACCCTTAGGTAACTTGGCATCAGGCAATAGATCAATCTTACAATCAAAGTCTCTGTGTGGAGGCAAGACTTGAGACAGAGGTTTCGAAAAAACGTCTGCAAAATCTGAAATAAACTCCGGGATCTCAGAATCACATACATTGGTAGAACAAAGGGAAACTTGAGACATATGGGCCTTACACTGAGGGCCCCAGTGAACTAATTCCTGACTCACCCAATCAATAACTGGATTGTGCAGCTGAAGCCAAGGAAGACCCAGAATAATGTCCACAGACAAATCTTTCATTACAAGGAAAGAACAATATTCAATATGTAGTGCACCCACCACCAGTCTTATTTCAGGAGTACGGAATTTGACCAAACCGGTTTGCAGAGGGGTCATATCGACACTAGACACCTGGATAGGAGGGGACAGGGGAATCAAAGAAGGCAATATTTGGAAAACAAATTCAAAATCAATGAAGTTGGCGGCTGAACCAGAATCCAAGAAAGCCTGTCCAACACGTGAGGCTGACTGGAAAGAGACGGTGCAGGGCAAAAATACTCTAGAAACATTTGAGGGTACCTGAGCTCCTAGACAGTCCTCCCGATAACTGTCTAGGAGCGGAAGTTTTCCTGCTGAGGTTTTCTTCGGACAGGACTTCAGCAGATGATCCGGACTCCCGCAGTAGAAACACAAAAGATTCCTCGTACGATGTTCCCTTCTCTGCTTAGGCGTAATACTGCCGAGTTCCATCAGTTCCGGTCCGGATTGGCTGGAGACCGGATTGAGGATCGGCTGAGGAGCTGGAGACACCCGAGGAGGTCGCCTGGATCTTAGACGTCTATCTGCCCGGACGGCCAGGGTCATAGCTTCGTCAAGTGTCTTAGGTTCAGCATGGGCTAACAACAAATCCTTCACACGGTCAGACAGCCCAGTCATAAAAAGGTCTTTCAAAGCCCTATCATTCCACCCGGAGTCGGTCACATATTGTCTAAAACTAGCACAGTAATTTTCTGCCATCTGTCCACCCTGACGTAGAGACAATAACTGGGATACAGCTAACGCTGGGCGATCTGGCTCATCATATATCTGACCCAGCGCAACAAAAAACTCGTCAAGGTATGAGCGCAAAGGAGAGGCAGTGGGTAAAGAAAAGGCCCAGGTTTGGGGGTCTCCGCGCAGGAGAGACATAACCAAACCCACCTTTTGCGCTTCAGTTACAAACGACCGAGGACGTAAAGAAAAATACAAAATACATCCTTCCCGAAACAGAAAAAATTTCTTACGGTCACCGTAAAAAAAATCAGGAAGGGGGACCTTAGGTTCAGGTGCAGGTGCGGGAACCTGGGGAGCAGACACAGGAGCCGAGGCCTGCATGTTTTCCTGAACCTGAAGGCGTATAGCAAGATCCTGAATCAAATTGGTCAAGGCCTGGACCTGAGCTACCACCACTGACATTTGCTCCATAGGTGGAATAAAAGAAGCTGGCAGTTTACAGGTATATTCGGGCTGGTTTTTCTGTCAAGGTTGGGGTACACAGAAAAGGGGGATGTGATCCCTGAGCTCTCCCCAACCTCTGTCCCTGCCTACTTGCCTCCGTATCCTAGGCGATACGGCGACAACCACGAGGACTCGGAATACACTAGACAAAGTGCAGGGGAAGGAAAAACAAACAAGACAGACAAACAACAGAAGGATCGTCAGGAAGCCGCGTCAAAACCAGGAGATAACGAAGTACAAAATCAGAAGACGGTAGAGTAGTCAAATACGAGCCAAGGGTCAAATCAGAAGTCAGGATACACAAAAGCACACAGGCAGGAATAGCAAGGAAATGCAAAAACCAGCAAGGAGCAGAGAGAAAAGAAAGGAATATAAGGAGGAAAATATCCCACCCCCAGGTTCTGAATGGACCAGATTCAGAGAAGCCACTCAGCCCAGCACCTGAGAATTAACCCTGAGTAGACAAAACCAAACATGACGCTGGGCGTTGGCTCTAAAACAACCACAGTGTGAACATAGATCTATGTTCTCTGATGCCCAGATCTAACAATTCCTTCACATTAGTCTGGTTTGCCATTATTTGATTAAAACCATGCAGAATTTAAATAACTGTGAAGTTCAATATATCAAACACTTAAAGGGAACCTGTCAGCTCCGAAACACCCCCTGAGCTAGAGTAAGCGTTGTATAGTGTAAGTGATGCTGAATCCGAATATGTAAGTTTTATCTTCATACTCACTTCTATTCCGATGCTGTGCTCCCACAAACCTGCAGTAAAATGCACTCACTGGACTCCAGTGCTCACTCACATAATGGAGAGGACTCAAAGAAGAGTCCTCTCAATGTATTTTACTGCAGGTTTGTGGGAGCACAGCGTCAGAATGGAAGTGAGTATGAAGATAAAACTTACAATTTCGGATTCAGCATCACTTACACTATACAACGCTTACTCTAGTTCAGGGGGTGTTTTAAGGCTGACAGGTTCCCTTTAAGCTGCTAATAAGTTTCAAGTGCTCAGAAATTTCATATTGTTAATGAAATACGTGTAGATTGTATTTTGCACATTTATCATATAAAGGTTGTACTTGTTTCTTGTGTAAATACAAGATTATGTTCAAAAGAAAGTGGAAAATCTGTGGGAAAAATATTAAAACAATGTAACACAATATTAGATGTAGAATTCATAACTTCCTTCATTTAGCTTCACATATCTTGGACTTGCGTGCAGCTGTACATGTTTAGCTGGTAGTCACACATTTTGTTGCTTATTTTAACAAATACATGTTGAGGCTTGGAGGCTTTTATGAAGATCTGTAGGTTCAGATGTCTAGCACCAGTATCTCAGAGTCTGTGGAATCAAATTTAGAATGCTGTCCATCTACACAGAAAAAGATAAAGGATTCATATAAATAATGTGCAGCAAGCCCAGAAGGGGCCGATGTAAAGGACTATCACAATGTGGCTGTAGCTTCCGCTGAATTCACCCCAGAAAGGCAATAAAGTCTATTTTAGGTTCCACACATAATTTAAGCCAACAATCGTAAGGCACGGAGGCACAATCCTGTTTGTGATGCTAATTTCATGAGCAAACTATGTTTGCGGATGCAAATAGGGGGAGCATGGTGTCATGATCCCACTATTTTCATGCAAATTTACTATTATTTAATGATATTACTTATCTGAATACAGATGAAGATAGATCAGGCTGAAGTCCTCGAGATGGTGAAGGATCAGCTTCATCGAAGGAAAGTTAACTGAAGACCTCGAGACAGAACCTATAAAAGAAGAAGAAAGGTCAATTGCTGCGCACTCACGTAAGTGGCAGTGAAAAAAACGGACCTGCGCTGGAGAAGAAGATGGAAGAGTTACTTAAAAAGTTGATCCAGAAGGCAGAATCCCATGGAGGAGAAGCGTGGCTGCACAGCTGCTTGCAAGACGAATCGCCTGGGGAAGAAATAACTCTACAATCAACTAATCTGCCTCTCTCAGGAGCGCAGAGCCAGGCTCCAGATATGAGATCATTGCTGCACCGCTCTGCAGCGATGCGACACAGTCTCCTCCCCCATCCAAAAGAGCAAGAAAGGAGAAAATAAACTTTTTACCACCTCAGGAATCAGCTAGGTGCAGGAATATTAATTATTCTGCGCCATCCAGCACGAGAAGAAGAGACAGACAGCGTCCATCAACCTCTCAACTGTACCCATCTTCAACTGTCAGGAAGCTTCGCTCCACCAACCGTGAAAAAGCAACAACTATTCCTCAAGAGGGTGAGAAATTCTTTACATCACACACTACTCAGAGTGACTGCGTTTTGCAGGGCACTGACACATGCAGTAGAGACCTTTCTCCCAAATCTGATACCTTTTCCTCTGAAAAGGTACAAATAATTAAAGATTTAATTTCTTTTTTGTTGAAAAAAGATGACAAAAAAAATCTTCCCCTGACAGTCAATCGGATTCTGAAAGTCAAAAAGATATGAAATATCCAACTACAAGTGCTTTTCCACAAAATAATTCTTTCAGTAATTCTCGTGACAGAGGATTTGTCCCAAGCTCGGAAGCTGGCAGCGGTATAAAAGAGACTTCTTTAAAAGATTTAATGCCATGCCAAATCTCGCCTTTGGGATTTCACAACAATTGTCACGACAATAAAAAGAAAAAATCTGGAATAGAGAATACGTTGACCTTTTCTCTCTCCTCCCTTCTGCGAAAGAAACCTTAAAATCCCCCAAAAAAGAGGATGACAAGAAAAAAAAAGGATACAACAGAAATCCTTTCTCAATTGGTTACAAGTAGAGATGAGCGAATATACTCGTCCGAGCTTGATGCTCGTTCGAGCATTAGGGTATTCGCATATGCTCGCTACTCGGACGAGCATATCGCAATCCTCGAGGAAATGGCATCTTCCTCTTCCGGCATGTTAGGCGCCTTTTCTCAGCCAATCAACATGCAGGAGAGTCTTTGGTACCTCCTAGCATCATGTGGGAACCCTACAAGTCGATAGCAGGGATTGGCTGGCCAGATCAGATGACCTGGGAATATAAGAATCTGGTCCTGCGCTGCTCGCGTCAGACGCCGCCTGCATGAGATTAGGGATAGAGCTGCTGTCTGTCAGGGAGAGTGCTAGGGCCTCAATTTAGATGTTGGTTAGGCAGGAATCATCCTCAAAGACCCCAACAGCCCTTCTAAGGGCTACAAGCACCTTTTTTTTTTTGGTCTCCTCCTGGCAGCTGGCTGGGACTTGTAGTGCAGCTACCGCCATCTTGGCTGCATACTGTGCACAGGGACAGCACATGGTCCACACAAACCCAAAAGAAATTGCCCAAAGTCCACTCAGTACTCATTTTTTCTGCTGCTGTACTTTGGCTTGCTGTGATCTGTAGTGCAGTTTAGGGAATACGTTTTTTCTCTCAGTTATATATACTACAGTCCAGTGAACAATTATGTTGTGTCCTGTACAGTAGCGTCAGTCTAGGGTATACGTTTCTCTCGGTTATATATCATACAGTGCAGTGAAAAATTGAGTGGTTTGCGGTGCAATAGCCGCAGTCTAAAGACTACGTTTTTTCCCTCAGTTATATATCCTACAGTGCAGTGAAAAATTCTGTCGTGTGCTGCACACTAGCCGGAGTGTAGAAAATATACGTTTTTTTTCTCTCAGTTATATATCATACATTGCAGTGCAAAATTCTGTAGTGTACTGCACACTAGCCGGAGTGTAGAAAATATACGTTTTTTTTTCTCAGTTATATATCATACATTGCAGTGAAAAATTTAGTGGTTTGCGGTACGATAGCCACCGTCTAAAGACTACGTTTTTTCTCTCAGTTATATATTATACAGTGCAGTGAAAAATTCTGTCGTGTGCTGCACACTAGCCGGAATGTAGAAAATATGTTTTTTCTCTCAGTTACATATCATACATTGCAGTGAAAAATTAAGTGGTTTGCGGTACAATAGCCACCGTCTAAAGACTACGTTTTTTCTCGTAGTTATATATTATACAGTGCAGTGAAAAATTTTGTCGTGTGCTGCACACTAGTCGGAGTGTAGAAAATATACGTTTTTTCTCTCAGTTATATATCATACAGTGCAGTGAACATACAAAATGTTGAACCCTAGGGATAAGGGTTGATGACGAGAACATGGGCGTTCAAGTAGTGTAGGGGGCAGAGGCCGTGGTCCTGGGCAAGGTGACACAGTACATGTTGATGAGGGAGCAGTGGAACGCCGCAGAGCTTCGCTCCCTAGTTTCATCTCACAACTTACTGGTTCATGTGGTACACCACTATTGAAACCACAACAGTGCGAACAGGTGATGACATGGATAGCGGACAATGCGTCCAGTAATTTATCCACCACCCAGTCTTCCACGCAGTCCACCCACGCTAGCCAAGGGAGTAGACCTCTGGCTCCTCCAGCTCAACCTCCTTTCCCCCAGCCTGTCCCACCCACGGAAAGTATGGATTCAGATCCGGCATACTCACAGGAACTCTTTTCAGGACCCTACCCAGAGACACAAACCAATGCTCAACAGCAACCTGAGCAGTTGCTCTGTCCCGATGTCCAAAATTTAGAACTATCGTAGTCTGTGGGTGATGAGAGTGTGGAATTAGTGCAAGTAGTGCATGAAGAGGTGTCGGATGATGATGAGACACGGTTGTCAGACAGTGACGTTGTTGTCAGGGCAATAAGTTCGAGGGGGATCAGAGTGAGGAATCGGAGGAAGAGCTGGTGGATGATGAGGTGACTGACCTGAGCTGGGTTGGTAATCCAACTCAAGAAAGTGCTTCTGAGGGGATGGCAAGTGCAGCACCAGAACAGGTTGGAAGAGGCAGTGGGGTGGCCAGAGGGAGAAGCAGGGCCAGAGCAGGTAGATCAGCAACTGTTTCACGGAGTCAAGCTCCCGTGCCGAGGCCTAGATGTTCACAAGTCTGGAGGTTTTTTAAAGAAAGTGAGGATGACCGACGGACTGTGGTGTGCAACCTGTGCCACACCAGGATCAGCAGGTGAGCCACCACTACCAGCCTAACCACTACCAGCATGCGCAGGCATATGAGTGCTAAACACCCGACTCAGTGGAACTAAGGCCGTTCACCTCCTACAGGTCACACCACTGCCCCTTCCCCTGTGTCACATGCTGGCTCGGCGAGTCAATCCCCCGCCCAGGACCCCGGCCTGAGCGCCTCCCGCCCTGCAACCACCCCTTCACCTGCCCGATCCTCCACAACCTCCACCAATGTGTCCCAGCGCAGCGTTCAGCTGTCTTTGCAGCAGACATTTGACCGCAAGCGCAAATACAATTCCAACCACCCACATGCACAAGCCCTAACACGTCCACATCTTCAAAATGTTGAGCCTGGAGATGCTGCCCTATAGACTGGTAGAGACTGCGGCTTTCCGCAACCTGATGGCGGTGGCTGTCCCTCGGTACTTGGTCCCCAGCAGCCACTATTTTTCCCAATGTGCCGTCCCAGCCCTACACCAGCACGTGTCAGAGAACATCATCCGTGCCCTGACCAACGTGGTTAGTGAGAAGGTCCACCTAACCACGGAAACGTGGACAAGTGCTGGCGGGCAGGGACACTATATCTCACTGACGGCACATTGGGTTAACTTGGTGGAGGCTGGGACCGAGTCTGACCCTGGGGCCGCTCATGTGCTGCCCACACCGAGGATTGCGGGGCCTGCCTCGGTCACAGTTTCTCAGGCTTATTATGCCTCTTCCTCCTCCTCTCAATTACCATCCGTGAGCACGGCGCCTTCAGTCAGTAGCTCCAGGCGCAGGTGCACTGCCGTGGGTAAGCGCCATTAGGCGGTGCTGAAACTGCTGAGCTTAGGTGACAAGAGGCACACCGCCCAAGAGCTGTTACAGGGCATCA
This sequence comes from Rhinella marina, assembly GCA_900303285.1. Lineage (NCBI taxonomy): Eukaryota > Metazoa > Chordata > Amphibia > Anura > Bufonidae > Rhinella > Rhinella marina. The sequence continues at coordinate 21,945 of ONZH01025056.1, read as the reverse complement.
CGGCGCAGACCGATCTTTGGCTGGCGCCGCTGAACCTCAAACCAGGCATGGTTGTGTGTGACAACGGGTGTAACCTGGTGGCGGCTCTGCAACTCGGCAGGCTCACACATGTGCCATGCCTGGCCCACGTGTTCAATCTTGTGGTTCAGCGTTTCCTCAAGACCTACCCCAATTTGTCTGATTTGCTCAGCAAGGTGCGAGGCATCTGTGCGCATTTCCGTAAGTCACAGATGCTGCCACTCTCAGGGCAGCGCAGCGGCGCCTACAACTTCCAGCTCACCGACTGTTGTGCGACTTGCCCACGAGATGGAATTCGACATTAAACATGTTATCCAGAGTTTACCAGCAGTGCAGAGCGATTGTAGACTGCCAGATGTCAACTTCCACCAGAACTGGTAGTCAGGTCAGTCAGCTTCCTCAAGTTTACAATGAGGAGTAGACGTGGATGTCTGATATCTGTCAGGTGTTGAGCAACTTTGAGGAGTCAACACAGATGGTCAGCGGCGATGCCGCCATTATTAGCGTCACCATTCCGCTGCTTTGTCTGCTGAAAAAGTCACTGCTCAGCATGAAGTCAGAGGCTTTGCGCTTGTCACAAGAGATGGGGGAAGAAGATACATTGCTTGATAGCCAGAGCACCCTCAGGTCTGTTTCTCAGCGCGTTTTTGAGGAGGAGGATGAAGAGGAGGAAGAGGAGGAGACTGTTGGCGAGACTGAAGAGGGTACCTATGCTCATTCCTTCTTATCTGTTGAGCGTGTATGGGCTGAAGAGGAGGAGGAGAAAATGGAGAGTCAGCCTACTGAGGAAAGGGAATTCTTGCGTGTTGGGACTTTTGCGCACATGGCTGACTTCCTGTTAGGCTGCCTTTCCCGTGACCCTCGTGTTAGAAGCATTTTTGCCAACACCGATTACTGGGTGTTCACCCTCTTGGACCCCCGGTACAAGCAGAACTTTTCCACTCTCATTCCTATAGAGGAGAGGAGGAATCAATATCAACAGGCCCTGGTACACAAGCTGAAACTATACTTCCCATCTGATACCGCTAGCGGCAGAGGACGTAGTTCTGCGGGCCAACTAGCGGGTGAGAGGAGGGGAGCAGGCAGCTTGTCAAGCACTGGCAGGGGAACACTCTCCAAGGCCTTTGCCAGCTTTATGTCACCCCAGCAAGACTATATCACCCGTCCCCAGTCTAGGCAGAGTAGGGGGGAGCTGTTCAGAAAGATGGTGAGGGAGTACGTAGCTGACCATACCAGCGTCCTGCATGATCACTCTGCTCCATACAACTACTGGGTTGCAAAGCTGGACACGTGACCCGAACTGTACGCCTTGGAGGTGCTGGCCTGCCGCTAGCGTGTTGTCAGAGCGGGTCTTCAGTGCAGCTGGTGGCACCATCACTGATAAGCATACACGCCTGTCAACAGACAATGCTGACAGGCTGACGCTTATTAAAATGAATAAAGCCTGGATTTCACCCGAATTCAAATCTCCACCGGGGGAAAGCAGCTCAATATGAACATTGTTTATGTATCCGATTCCTTTCCTCTCCTCTCCTCCTCCTCCTCCTTCTCTTCATACACATACGCTGAGCCAACAAGCAATTTTTCAGAGGGACTACTGGCTCTGTTTTCAAACAATGTTTACAGCGGGCCACCTACAGGCCCTCTCTCCAATCAATTTTTTACGAGCGTCAACTACAGACACTCAAAAACAATTTTTTAGGAGGGTCAACTACAGACACTCCAAAACAATTTTTTAGGAGGGTCAAGTACAGACATTCCAAAACAATTTTTTAGGAGAGTCAACTACAGACACTCAAAAACAATTTTTTAGGAGGGTCAACTACAGACACTCAAAAACAATTTTTTAGGAGGGTCAACTACAGACACTCAAAAACAATTGTTTGGGAGAGTCAACTTCAAACACTTTAAAACAATTTTTTGGGAGGCTCACCTACAGCCATTTGACTGCAATCTCAGTCTGACCAAGGCATTGGTGGTGTCACCGCCATGCTGTGTCAGGCTAAATTTTTGGGTGCTGCACCTGCTACCTCAGTCTAACTTGGTCACTCTGGGTTCACCGCCATGCTGTGTCAGGGTAAAATTTTATGTGCCTTACCTGCTACAGTACCTCAGTCTAACCTGGTCACTCTGGGTTCACCGCCATGCTGTGTCAGGGTAAAATTTTATGTGCTTCACCTGCTACCTCAGTCTCACTTGGTCACTCTGGGTTCACCGCCATGCCGTGTCAGGGTAAAATTTTATGTGCTTCACCTGCTACCTCAGTCTAACTTGGTCACTCTGGGTTCACCACCATGCTGTGTCAGGGTAAAATTTTATGTGCTTCACCTGCTACCTCAGTCTAACTTGGTCACTCTGGGTTCACCGCCATGCTGTGTTAGGGTAAAATTTTATGTGCTTCACCTGCTACCTCCGTCTCACTTGGTCACTCTGGGTTCACCGCCATGCTGTGTCAGGGTAAAATTTTATGTGCTTCACCTGCTACCTCAGTCTAACGTGGTCACTCTGGGTTCACCGCCATGCTATTTCAGGGTAAAATTTTATGTGCTTCACCTGCTACCTCAGTCTAACTTGGTCACTCTGGGTTCACCGCCATGCTGTGTCAGGGTAAAATTTTTGGTGCTTCACCTGCTACCTCAGTCTCACTTGGTCACTCTGGGTTCACCGCCATACTGTGTCAGGGTAAAATCTGATGTGCTTCACCTGCTACCTCAGTCTCACTTGGTCACTCTGGGTTTACTGCCATGCTGTGTCAGGGTAAAATTTTATGTGCTTCACCTGCTACCTCAGTCTAACTTGGTCACTCTGGGTTCACCGCCATGCTGTGTCAGGGTAAAATTTTATGTGCTTCACCTGCTACCTCAGTCTCATTTGGTCACTCTGGGTTCACTGCCATGCTGTGTCAGGGTAAAATTTTATGTGCTTCACCTGATACCTCAGTCTCACTTGGTCACTCTGGGTTCACCACCATGCTGTGTCAGGGTAAAATTTTTGGTGCTTCACCTGCTACCTCAGTCTCACTTGGTCACTCTGTTGTCACCGCCATGCTGTGTCAGGGTAAAATTTTATGTGCTTCACCTGCTACCTCAGTCTCACTTGGTCACTCTGTTGTCACCGCCATGCTGTGTCAGGGTAAAATTTTATGTGCTTCACCTGCTACCACCATCTAACTTGGTCACTCTGGGTTCACCGCCATGCTGTGTCAGGGTAAAATTTTATGTGCTTCACCTGCTACCTCAGTCTAACGTGGTCACTCTGGGTTCAACGCCATGCTGTGTCAGGGTAAAATTTTATGTGCTTCACCTTCTACCTCAGTCTCACTTGGTCACTCTGGGTTCACCGCCATGCTGTGTCACGGTAAAATTTTGGGTGGTTCACCTTCTACCTCAATGTAACTTGGTCACTTGTTGGTGTCACCACGCTGTCACCATGCTGTGTCAGGCTTATGCCTGCGTCCTGGGGCGGGGGATAGGACAGCAGTGCCAGCATGGGCAGTGGTGTCACCCGCAGGTGGTGATGGACCTTCGTTGCACCTAGTTGGGTGCTTTACTAACATGTGATGGGCATGTGCCTTGCCCATCTTGGTCTGGGTCAGCACAATTGTCTTGAGGGTCACCACCAGGCTGTTGCCCAGAATTTGGTGTAATGGTACGATTAGGCAGCCTCAGAGGCATCCATGCTGCCCCTGCTGTTTCCTGTCCATTTCCGTGGTGTTTCTATCATTTTCTGAGGTTTCCAGGTTTTCACACAACCTTCCCTGTGCAGAGCTTTGGTCCCCTGCAAAAAATGCTCGAGTCTCCCATTGACTTTAATGGGGTTCGTTATTCGAAACGAGCACCCGAGCATCCGGAAAAATTTGACTTGAATAACGAGCACCCGAGCATTTTAGTGCTCGCTCATCTCTAGTTACAAGCATTCCGCATATACTCAGCTGTGCTAGGTGAAAAGCACCCCAACCTTTGTTGTGGATTGTTTCATCTATATGTTTCTAACTTGTCAGGTATAACAACTTTCCCATATACTTTGTGTTTCTAAAGCTGCTGGTTTCTCAGAGTTGACTGAGGGTCACATGACCTGTGATGTCACCTTATCTCTCTGGTCTCTGACGTTTCGTGTACAAGCCTCAGAGTTCAGATAAGAGTCTGTACACGAGACGTCACTGGCCACGCCCCCTTTCTTTGCCGGGCTCCTGCTATCTGCTCTCCCTGGTTTCCTTCAGATAAAACATTAACCCCTTCAGCCAGAACACACTGAGGGCTCAAGGCTTTAAAACAAACAGTAGCTGCAGCAGTGAGAGGAGACAAATGCTGGGCAAGGAGCTATAGAGGAATTGTATTATACAAGAACAGGTAGGGAGAAATTCCTGTATGTATCAGCAGTGTCATTGTACAGCTGGGACTTGTAGTCCTACACATACAACATGCTGCTGAGTATTCCAGCAGGCAGACATGTCACTTAGCACTTGTATTCATTCCCTTTGCAGAGAGGGGGGAGAAGGGGGAGGGGCTGAGATTGTTGTTATTGCATGTAAACAAAGACCAGAAGAGAACCAGGGAAATTAGGAAATATGGATTTTTTTTGCCTAACACTTGCTTAACTTAGTTATATATTGCTGCCCATCAGATTTACAGTGCTATATATTTTTTTTCATAACTCGGACAACCCCTTTAAATATAAACACGAGTGCACATTTTGTTCCGGAAATCACTTAGCTTCAAAATGCTATAGAAAACAGAACTGTCAAAATGCAAAAAATAACGAGCAGAGTAGAACAGGTGACCCCATTAAACATCCCAAGACTCATACAATGCTTAAGCATTTATCCAAACAGAGTGATGGCTCAAATATTCATTGATAGTTTTACATTCGGTTTTTACCTACCTTTGTTTTCAGGTATTGGTTGTTCTTTTGTTCAAAACTTGAAATCTGTTAATAAAAATAAAAAAGCTGTTCAAGAAAAAATTGACAAAGAAATCCTTGAAAACAGAGTTGCAGGTTCTTTCAAAAATTTCAGAATATTCCCACTGGGATTAGTTCCTAAAAAAGAGGCGAATAGCTTTTGTTTTATTCATCATTTATCATATCCTAAAGACCATTCCTTGAATGATTTAATTAATAAAGACGCCACATCTGTTCATTATACCTCCTTCGACCAGGCTTTACAATTGTTAAAAAAGGCGGGTAAGAACGAAAACAGATATTAAGTCAGCCTTCAGATTATTACCAGTTACCACTGAAGGCTACAACTCCCTAGGTTTCCATTTTGAAGGTAATTACTATTATGATAAGGCACTCCCTATAGGATTTTGCTTATCATGTTTTTACTTTGAGGCGTTCTCCACTTTGTTATAATGGATGCTAGAGAGCCATTCCCAAGGTGGGCATGTTTTACACTACTTGGACGATTTTGTATTCATTGACGAAGATAAATATGACCAATGTATTAATTTACTGGAAACTTTCAAACGTATTATGACCTTTTTCAACATTCCTCTTGCGGAAGAAAAGACAGTACTTCCCACTAAATGTATCACCTTTTTAGGTATATGCATTGATACAGAAAGGATGGAATTTAAAATACCTAAAGAAGAAATCCATTCCTTGTGTATATTATTACAAAATATTTTATCAACTAAGAAGACAACCTTAAAAAGATTAAAATCAGCTCTAGGCTCCTTAAATTTCATAGCCAGAGTAATACCTATGGGAAGATTTTTTTCAAAGCGTATGTACGCTGCTACTAAGGGAAAAAATTTGCCGTTGGCCCACATTCGTTTATCTAAACAGATAAAAGAAGATATTCAAATCTGGTTAAGCTTACTCAACAACTTTAATGGAAGAACTATATGGCAACAAGACTTTATTAATTCCGAATCTTTGCAATTACACACGGATGCTGTTGCATCAGTGGGATATGGTGCTTGTTACAAAAATCAATGGGCGGCTGAAAAATGGCCAAAAAACTGGCAACATCAAACCATTTTAAAAAACATAGTTTTTCTGGAACTTTTCCCAGTATTGATTGCACTAACAATTTGGAAAAAAGAATTCAAAGACAAACGTATTTTATTAAATTCGGACAATATGTGAGTAGTCTTCGCCATAAATTGTTTAGCTGCCAAATCTCAAATAGTGATTAATATATTGAGACAAATTACTTTAACTTGTCTTGAAAACAATATATGGCTGAAAGCTAAATATTTAGCTGGTAAATCTAATATCATAGCAGATTCAAACAATTGGTGCCAAATGCAGAGATGATTGGAATCTCTTGCCCTCATCATCTCTGGAGGATAATATGGACTTAATCAACGATTTAGTCAGCAAGTCATTAGCGCCAAATACATGGGCTGCATACGCAGGACTAAAAAGAGGTAATACAGTAAAAAATAAAACTAGACCAATCTCTTTGGCTTTATTAGAACAATTTTTGTTTTACTTACCTTCCATCTGTAATTCCCAATACGAGACTCTTCTTTTTAAAGCTGCCTTCGTACTTTCCTTTTTCGGAGCTCTTCGCATTAGCGAAATTGCTGCTGCAAATAACAGTTTAGAAGCACCATTAAATATTAATGATCTAGTTTTACATACTAATTACTTAAAGATATTCATAAAAAGATCAAAGACAGACCAACAAGGTAAAGGTAACTGGTTGAGATTGAATGAATTGAATGAATTTTCTTCAGATAAACTTTGCCCGGTTCAAAACATGAAAGATTGGTTGTTTGTTAGAACTTGCATTCCCAGACCATTATTTTTACATACTAATAAATATCCATTAACAAAATTTCAGTTTAACTACATCCTCCAAGAATGCAAAAATAAATCTGGCTTGCAAAATGAAAACATTTCATCCCATTCCTTCAGAATAGGAGCTGCGACTCTGGCATCTGAGATTGGTTTAAAAGGAAGGGATATAATGAAAATTGGTAGATGGTCATCGAACAGATACAAATTGTATGTGAGACCTAATTTATCATTATAATCTCTTACAGATACATGGAAGATTATATGGATCGTCGGGGACAAATTCATTTCAGCAGCAAAAAATCATTCTGTGTTTAAATTTAAATCGGACATGTTAGGTTTTCTGGACAAAATTAAAATAGTTTGGTTAAGCACCTTTGGTATGAAAATAAAAAGCATTTACCCCAAATGTATGCTAGCTTCAAAAAATGGCCACTACCTGATAAGCTGATTATTCATGCTGGTTCCTATGACATGGGTAGATTAAAAACCCACAAATTGATAATAGAATTTAAAAACACTCTAGAAAAAATTAATTATCATTTCCCGCGAACAGAGATCATATTTTCAGAAATAATTCCTCGTTGGAATTGGAAATCTGAAAGCATGAAATTTATGGAGAAGATTAGAATAAAAATAAAAAAAAAACATTTAAAAATTCATGGTCTCAATAAAAGGAAAATCTTACAGACATAAGGAATTAGAGGAATTTGTAAAAGGCTTATATGATGATAATCCTCAATTTCTTTCTGTTATTGGTCTCGATATCCTCAATATTGGACTTCAAAATATAATTTAAAGTGGTCACGGGGCCGTGTAGCTATACAGCCTTGCTCTATGGCGGTATTGGGTTAAGTCGCCCTTTCAGGGTGGACTATTGTTGATGGTTTAAGTTAATATTGGTTTAATTATCTGTTTATTGAAGTTTATAATTATAAAGCTAAGTAACATTAGGCACCGTGGCCAATTATATTCCAATAATAAACTAATTATAAACTATTCAATTGAGTTGCATTTATTATTTAATTCATATGGTTAGTGTTAATTGGGATGACACCATGCAGCAAGCCATCGAGGAGCCGGTTTGGAGGATGGGAGTGACAGTGGCCCTAATGAAGTGTTGTGCAATGTTATAGGCCATTGCCCCTGAGAATCGTTGCAGTGGAAATGTAGTATTGAAGAATGAGGCCAGAATTAAATGTATAACAAAGTCTAAGTGCAATATTGAACTTCATTGAACTTCTATTTAAGAACAGCAGAAGTCTGAGCGCAATCTTCTGGTACCAGTAAGAATTATGGAGGCAGGTTGGATGAGTGCAATTTAGCACTTATTGGCCTTGTAATATTCTGGGTGATGGATGTCTTAGCTGCGGCCCCTCACAGCAGAGTCTTCAAGATGTAGATCTCCTGTCTGTCTTCTCAAGGATTCACCTCTTCTTTCAGTGTCTCAGCAGGAACTCCTCTTTCTGGTAGGAAGCAGGACCAGCCCACTCCTACCAAGAGTTGAGGAACAGGTTGGTTAGCCCTTTTCCTGGTTAACACTTGCCATCCATGTCCTTACTAAAACAAACAGCCAGACACATATATAAATACATAACAATACAAAGCAACACAGTAATAATACATACTATATAAAAAATTGTAGCACCCCCGGGTTATTGCTCAATGCAAACTTGAGCATATGATTATAAAATACATAAACACAAATTGACCCACTTAGCGAGTGTATAGGCATATTTTTCACATATATTCTATTTACATATAGTCACAAAAGACTAGATATTGACCTATTTTTCACTTGCTAGAAAGTATAAAACTTAATTTTTATTTTATTTCTTAGAGTTATCCATTAGACAATTATTGCTGGTGTGCGCGCATAAACACCAGCATAATAAACTACGAGAGAACCCGTACTGCTGCTGAGAGATTAAGGCTACTTTCACATTAGCGTTTTTAAATTCCGGTATTGAGTTCCGTTATAGGGGCTCAATACCGGAAAAAAAAGCTTCAGTTTTGTCCCCATTCATTGTCAATGGGGACAAAACTGAACTGAAGACAACGGTTCAGTCTTCAGAACGGAGAACAAACCGCAGCATGCTGCGGTTTGCTCTCCGGTCCAGGCATCCACACCAAGACGGATCCGGAATGACCCCCAATGCAAGTCAATGGGGACGGATCCGTTTGGTGTGGACACACCAGTAATCCGGATCTGTCCTCCATTGATTTCCAATGGGGGGTCATTCCGGATCCGGCTACATACACACAGACATACATACAAACAAACATACAGACATACATACAAACATACAGACATACATACATACATACTCACATACTCCAGGGACGCCGGCAGCATGTCTTCACTCGCCTCCTGCGCGCAGCTATGACGTTCCCCACTGCGCCCAGCAGAGGGCGCTGTGGGGAATCGTCATCACTGCGCGCAGGAGGCGCGTGAAGACGTTCTGCCGGCGTCCCTGGAGTATGTGAGTATGTATGTCTGTATGTTTGTATGTTTGTATGTATGTCTGTATCTTGTGTGTCTTGTGTGTCAATGTCTTGTCAATGTGTGTCATGTGTGGGGCCGGAGCGCTGCTCCGGCTCCACACATGTATAACGTTAGCACGGATCCGTTGGCACCCTTTAGGTGCCGGATCCGTGCTAACGCTAGTGTGAAAGTAGCCTAAAGCAGCATATAAAAGTATATATGTATATGACACTATAGTGTGTCTCCCACTGAAGGTTTTAATTAGCAATTCTACTTCTAATAGATGATTCTAAGACATAAAAGTTAAGTTTTATACTTTCTAGTGAGTGAAAAATAGGGCAATATATAGCCTTTTGTGACTATATGTAAATAGAATATATATGATTATAAAAATCTCAACCAGACTGAGGTTCATAAGGTGCCTTCAATACCTGTCCGCCAAACACTTATTTCACCTGGATCCTCCATACACAGATATAGCTTTGAATGTGATATCACACCCACACACATTCAATAGCTATTGGCCAAGCACCTATCTCACCTGACTACCCCATATTCAGGTGTAGCCATTCTAAACTTGAATATGATATCATGTAACAGTGTGATATCATGCCACAAAAGCCATTGAAAAATGTAATTAAAAGTTGTTGTGTTGTAATTTTAGTCCGGTCGGCATGTTTGCAGTGCTGCGGCCGGAACTCCAGCCCACCCCCATTATAGTGAATGGGGACGGAGCGTAGTTCCGGCCGCAGACGTGCAGTAGCGGCAGCACGGATCCGGCAGGCTGTTCACCCGTGTCGCCAATGTGAAAGTAGCTTAACTCGTTAAGAATTGAGTGTTGGATTGTTACATCTGTAAATATACACTCAGCTTTCTACTTTTATATTACACTAATTTTGGAGCTGAAAACTGTTTTTATGCTTCCTATTGGTTGAATAAGATTTTCAGCAATGATACAGTTTTTCAGCTTGATAAAAAAAGCAGTCAGTTTGGCTGAGCAAGATTCAGCTTAGGTTAATGAATGATCAGTCAGCTCAGTTGAATCAGCAGCCTGCTTTATGTCAATCACAGTTGGTTAGTGAGTGGGGAGCTCAGGTGAACGAGCAGTCAGTCAGCCATGATCAGCTAGTGTAATGAGGAAGTGGCGATCAGATAGCTTGGCCCCAAGAGCAGACAGCTTGGCTGAATTTGTTGTCAGTTCAGCCTAAGCAAAGCAGCAGAGTGAGCAATCAGCTCAGCTTCATTATTAGGGCTCATGCACACGAACGTGTGCAGTCAGTGCTCGTGCTGTGGATCGTAATTTGCGGTCCACAATGCACGGGTACTAACAGTGGGGCCGCCGGATTCGGATCGCGGACCCATTCATTTGAATGGGATCCGCGATCCGCATCCGACGGTCCGCACCTCAAAAAAGTAGTGCTTGCACTACTTTTTTGCGGTGCAGAGGCACGGCCAGAAACTCCACGGAAGCAGACAGTAGTGCTTCCGTGGTGTTTTGATCCGTGCATCCACTCCGCATCTCCCGGATTGCGAACTCATTGAAGTGAATGGGTCCGCGATCCGTGATGGGGGCTGCACAAGGCCAGTGCCCGTGTATTGCGGACTTGGCATATGCTGGCCGCAATACGGGCACGGACCGGCACCGGTCGTGTGCATGAGCCCTTAGTAAGTGGAGCAGTACTGCAGGACAAGCTGGTGCACTTACTAGATCAGCTGCATTATAGTATAAGGGCTCTGCACACGGCTATAGCCGTATTTGCGAATCTGCAAAACACAGATATCGGCTGAGAGCCTGACACCCTTTTTTTCTCTCCTTTACTATCTATCCGTTCTATCCGTGTCCACACAACGAGCAAGAATAGTTCATGTTCTGTTTTTTTGTGGGGACCCAGAACGGACTTAAGGATGCGGACAGCACACAGGTGTTTTGTTGTGTGTTGTTCGTTGGTCAGTATAGTCCCTAGTTCTGCAGGTGCAGATTGGATTACATCCAGGTGGCCACACAATAAAGGAAGTAGCATCCCAGCTAAGGGTTTGTGTATTCATTGACAGCATTATTTATTATATTGTATTAAACTATTACAGAATATTGATTTCTGTATTAGTTGCAAAACTGTTACAGCTATATGGGACATGGGTGACTGCCGACAATCCTGAACCCCCATTTATGTGGCATCTGAGTTCCTCTATGCTATTCCAAACTGGGGGATTCTAATCATAACAATACCCACAACTGTGATCCCAACACGCACTTTATGACACCATACCTAATATACGTTTTTAGGGTGCAGTGAATTGGGCATATACTGTATAATACTACCAGCGTTCATCTACCTTTTGCAAATTCTTATTTTTAACAGCAATGTAGAATAAAAGTTTTTTTTTTCATTTTAACATTCTTAGGCAGTGAGATGAAAAAGACATCCATCCATCCAGTCCAGCCTGTTATCTGGCAAATGGATCCAGAGGAAGGCACAAAAACTTGTGAAATAAAGGACAATTTTCCTCATTTTAGGGGAACAAATTCCTAAAATTCCTAATCCGCAATCAGAATAAGGCCCCATATATACGACTGTATGAATGGGGCCGTATCTATCCGCAAAATTGCGGGAATAGATGCGGCCCCATTCACCTCTATGGGGCCGGGAGCCGCGGCACGGAGCTAGCTCTTTTGAAGCATGTCCTATACTTGTCCGTGCGCACAGACAAGTATAGGCATTTTCAATGGGGCCGCACGGCATGTGTTCCGAGCGCTGCGGAACACATGTCGGGCTCCCCCCGTATATTTGCGGGCCCGCATTACGGTCGTGTGAATGGGGCCTAACTCCATGGATCAATGACCCTTTTCCAGAAATCTAGTAACTATAACCTGTAATATTATTACACTCCAGAAATGCATCCAGTCCCCTATTGAATTCTTTTCGTAAATTTACCATCACCACCTATTCATGCAGAGAGTTCCATAGTCTCACTGCTCTTACCGTAAAGACTCCTCTTTTATGTTTGTGTAAAAACCTTCTTTCCTCCAGACAGAGAGGATGTCCCCTCGTCACAGTCACAGTCCTGGGGATAAATAGATCATGGGAGAGATCTCTGTACTGACCCCTGATATATTTATACATAGTTATTAGATCTCCCCTCAGTTATCTTTTTTTCTGAACTAAGTAACTTTAAGTTTGATATATATCAGATAAGGGTGTCTGATCCGAGGTTTGATAAGGGGGTCTGAGGATTTGATATGGGGAGTCTGATCTGAGGATTTATTAAGGGGGTCTGAGGATCTGATATGGGGGTTTGACGATCTGATAAGTGTGTACAATGGGGACATTATTACTATTGGGGGCACTGTTAACACTATGCACTCTGGCAGATAATTATTTCTATTGGAGGGACTTTGGTGAGCACTACTACTATGGTTGGCCCCCTGGCACAGTATCAGCTTAGCACAATTAATTTTGGGGGGCATAATGACACAATGTGTGCCAATAATTATTAAAGTGGGCACTATGTGTGGTACTAGTATTGTCAGGCGACTGTTTCTGCAGTATAGTTTTGGGGAGCACAGTGAGCACAGTATTGTGGTGGAAGGAAGGGATGTTCAGAAGGTGGGGAGGATGATGGAAAAGTAAGAAACTAAGATGTCTGTTTGTCATACTCTGCAGGGATGAGAGATATCTGAAAGAAATCATCAGGGTGGTTTGGTCTGAAAGGAGAAGACGAGTAAAGAGAATATCTACATCAGAGGAGATGTCACTAGATGTAAGAGGTATGCAGGGGCGTAGCTATAGGGGAAGCAGGGGAAGCCACTGCTTCCGGGCCCGAGGGCAGAAGGGGCCCGGGAGTAGTAGCAGGGCTGCAGCATCAGACTGGAGCAAGGGAGCGTCAACAGCATGCAGAGTCTGGCTGCTGTCCTCCCTTTCAAGTTCCTGTGCTGCGGAGCTCAGACACGCCCCTCTTCACTCCAGCAGAGCAGGAGATCTTGCCAGCTTTAGACATGCCCCTCTACACAGGACGGGCTGCCTGAGGAGAGACTGCAGGGCTGGAGCAGCAGTGTGAAGAGAGCAGACAGTCTGTAAGTGAGTCTGCCCTGTGACTGTCTCTTCTGTGTGGGACAGGAGGGGGAGTCAGGATGAATCCCCCTTAGAGCCCCTTCCACCTTATTGTGTCCACCCCTACTGTCCATCCAGGGCCCCGGGCCCCGGGCCCCTGTCTCACTCCTCTGCCTCTCAATATGATGGTGTCTAAACACATGCGCCATAAGGACCTTCGAACGTCACAGGGTCATTTAACTGTGCCCCCCACCCCATACTTATACCCTGCATTGTGCCCTCTTACAATACCATGTACAGTGCCCCTAGTCATTCTCTGTACTGTGCCCTGTGTCAATGGAGGTGTTATCTAGTGTATGGCAGCGTTATCCAGTCCCTGTATGACGGTGCTATCTGGTCACTGTATGGAGGCGTTATCCGGTGACCGTATGGTGGTGTTATGCAATCACTGTATGGCGGTGTTATCCGGTAACTGAGTGGTGGTGCTATCCGGTGACTGTGTGGCGGTGTTATCCAGTTACTATATGGCTGTTTTATCCGGTCACTGTATGGAAGTATCCAGTCACTGTATGGTGGTGTTATCCAATAACTGTATGGCAATAACTGTCCCCTCCCCTGCCCACACCACCTTTTTTAGACCTGGCATGAGTGGGGAAAAGTTGCAGACTGAGGTGTAAAGGACCTGTGAGCCACAGTCTGTGTCAGAAATATGCCTAATATGGGTATATTTCTGTTTAATAAATGACCCCCTAATTGTATTATGATTCCAAGGTAGGGCTAATATCTTTATAATGCCCTGCATTTCCCAAATGATCCGTGGGTAACGCAGTCCTCACCCCTGACCACCAGAACCAGGTTGTGCTCTGTCAGAACATGGCAGCCTCCCCTCTATGCTCCGCTGTGTACTGGTGCTTATTCTGGCACTAAGGTTGGGTTCACATCACATTTTTGCCATCATTTTAAAGTATACATTAACAGATGCCTCAGACTGATCCGTACAATGGCGTCCGTTCACCATATTTGTATATGGTTGGATATAGATTGGAAAAACGTGATGTGAACCCACTGTTACATATGCACAAATGCGATGTTAGGTGGGTCAGGGGGGGGGGGCATACAAAAATTTGCTGTGAGGCCCAGTCAGTTGTAGCTACGCCACTGGAGGTATGTGATGCTGTATTAACCTGTATGTTTTATAGCACTGTATGTAATGTTTTCCAAGTATGTATTTAACAGTAGGGCTTTAGGTTAGGTTATTACTTTTTTTACCCTCTTTTGAACCCTCTCCAGCTTGCTATGTCTGCCTTGTTCACAGGAGCCCAGAACTGTACACAACACTCCATGTGTGGTCTGACTAGTGATTTGTAAAGTGGCAGAACTATGTTCTCATCACGGGCATCTATCTTATTGGCCTTGGCAGCAGCTGCCTGACACTGGTTTCCACAACTTAATTTGCTGTTCACTAAAAGTCCTTTTCCATGTCAGTGTTAGCCAGTGTTTTACCATTTAGTATGTACGGGTGGCATTATTCCTTCCCATGTGCAGAACCTTAAATTTGTCAGTGTTAAACCTCATCTGACATCTCTTCTCAAGCCTCCAATCTAGCCAGATCCATCTGTAGCAGTGTACTGTCCTCTTTCGTGTTAATTACTTTACATAGTTTAGTTTATTCTGCAAAAATTTATATTTTACTGTGCAAGCCTCCTACAAGATCATTAATAAATATATTGAAGAGAATAGGGCCCAATACTGACCCCTATGGTGCTCCACTAGTGACGGTGATCAAATCTGAGTATGTATCATTAATAACCACCCTCTGTTTTCTATCACTGAGCCAGTTACTTACCCACATACACACATTTTACCCTAGTCCAAGTTTTCTCATTTCATGTACAAATCTTTTACGTGGTACTGTATCAAATGCTATGGAGAAGTCAAGATATTGTATATGACATCCATTGATTCACCCCAGTCTTGATATGACCGATCCCTCATGAAGCCATACTGATATGGTGTTATTTGCTTATTTTCATTGAGATACTCCAAGATGGCTTCCCTTTTAAAAACTTAAAAACAGTTTACCCATGACAGATGTTACTCTTATTGGCCAATAGTTTCCGGGCTCTGTTTTTGACCCCTTTTTCAGTGCTATGAAGATACACTTTCTTCTCATAGCTCTCTATAACTCCTCTTTCATCACTCTGTAAGGGGCCAACACTTTCAGGTTTATAATTTTTACCATTTATATAATTAAAGAACATTTTAGGGCTAGTTTTACTCTCTTTGGCAATGAGTCTCTCTGTTTACAGCTTGGCTGCTTTCATCTGTCTTTTATATATTCTATTTTTTTCCTAATAGTTTTTCAATACTAAATGCAGCTGCATTTAATTTAATAAAGAAGACTGCACTGTATAGTTGGTCTTTATTGTTAATGACCATGCGGCACCTTTAACCCCTGTCCAACGTCCCACAGTAAATTTACGTTGGCGGTGGGGCATTTAAAGATGTCAGCAGCTTGCGCAAGCAGCAAGCCCCATGCCCACCGGGCGTTTGCTATTTTAAGCAGTAGACACCTGGCACTAAAGTCCGTGACTGGTGGTAATGCTGGTTGTGGACTTTTAAGTCTGTACATGCCGTGGTCAAATTTGACCACAGCATCTGGCCACCCTAAAACCCGGAAGTGCAGGCTTCCAGGTGTGCTCCAGTAAGAATCGGGGAAGACTGAGCATATATGTGGCAGCCCCTGTCTTCCTGTGTGACAGCAGGCTGCTGCATATTAGTTAGTAAATTTCTCATTGATCCAATGCTAATGCATTAAAGTCTATGAGACAAGCAATCTGATGATTGCTTGTTATAATTCCCTATGGGAACTATAAAAATGGCATAAAAAAAAGAATAAAAATAAAAAAATATAAAAATTCAAATCACCCTTTCCCCAAAATGTAAAATGTAAAAAATAAAAAAATCACACATAATGGGCATCTCTGCATGCAAAAGCACCCATACTATTAAAATATAAAAATATTTTTCTCATACGGCAAGCGGTAAAACTGAAAAAAGTCAAAATGGTCAATTTGCAGTTTTTTGGTCGCTTAACCTCCCACTAAAAAATTAAATGAAAAGTGATCATAAAATCATACACACCCAAAAATGGTATCATTGAAAAGAACAGATTGCCCTGCAAAAAATTAGCCCTCGCGTAGCTCCATACACATAATTACAAAAATGTTGGAGTGGTCAGAATATGGACATGGGAGGTAAAGTATTAAAACACAAGAAAAACTATACATACGGGGTATCGCTGTAATTGTACTGACCTGGAGAATAAAAGTAACAGTTAAGTTTTATCGCATATGAAATGGTGTAAAAAAAAAACAACCTATAAAACTGTGGCGGAATGGTGTTTTTTTTCTAATTCCGCCGCATATGGAATATTTTCCCCACCTCCTACTAGATTTTATGCAACTGTACATATATATCCGCAGAAAACGAGGCAGCACTCCAACTTAGGTGACAAGGTGAAGACCCTTTATTAGTTCAGGATATGTCTACACATTTTGGACAAGTGCCACAAATGAAAACTGTTGTTCCAAACAGCATTAACCCAGTGTCAGTGGCTTCGATATCAGCTCTCAGTAGTCTCTGGTCATTAGGCTTAAGTCTGCAGCCAAGTTATGTACTCCAGTTGATCTGCTCCACTGTTCTGTGTCAGTAGCCTGTGGTCTGTGTTGGCGCTTTGACATCAGTTAACTGTCTGGTTGGCTGTCTATGGTGTCTGTACTCATCTCTGTTGTATTTGTAGACCTAATCCATGATCACCACAGCCATGCTGACCTTTTCACTATCCCCAGTCAGAGACCTCTCTTCTGCCTGTTCCATAGCTCTGGAGCAGGCTCTGCATTACCTCCCTGCTGCAGCAGCCACCCCAGCCAGCAGGGCCTACTTGGAGCACAACCCCAGTAGGATATTTTACTTGGACATGAGTCCAGCTTTCTTAAAATGACTGCCCCAGTCCTTACAGGCTGTACAGTCTTCTTCCACCTGACTTCAGCAGTCGCATTACATGGAGGCCAGCATTTTTCCTACTGCCCTCCGTATGTAGATAGTAGTGTACATTCTATTGGAAGTGCCACAGAACAATCTAGTGACTGATTCTCACCATTACAACTCAGTTCCTTTCTTTTTTATCTTGATTATGATGGTGTAAGAGTGCCAGCACTGCCTATATTTCCAAGTGGGGCCATTTATACAAGGTAGGACCACTGAGATACAGTATCTTCAATCTTCTTATAGGCAAACAATAGACTGTTTAAAATGTTTAATTTGTTAAAACTATATTTTATTGAGATAATACTTTCTCTTCTCTTTAGAGCATATTTACTGAATGGTCTGAGGACAAGCTTGGTGCTAATACAGCAACGTTAGGTAAATTAAAGGGTTGCCTCGCGAAGGTATAGTTTACAGAACATCTGCTTTTAATTTCAACCCAAACTAACCTTGTGTATGTCAAAATGGAAGAAACGTAAGAACGGCCAGTCTTAGCACTAGTATAAGATATTTTCCTCTGAAGAGTTGTAGTGCCCAGGAAGACTACCACAAAGGGTTAATTATAAATATAATAATGATCTTTATTTATATAGCATCAGCATATTCCAAAGCGTTTCAATTCAGGGGGTCATGTACAAACAGTCAAAATAGCATAGCAACAGACAGAATGAGGGCCCTGCTCGTAACGTCCACTATCATAACAATTACCATTCCTCACATTCATACCTCCCCGCCTGCATATTTTGACGCCATGAACAGGATCCTATCCTCTGTGCCTTAATGTAAACTGGACAAATTATTGTACTGTGTTGAGAACCCTAAAGGGACTTTTTCTTCAAAAAGTGACTGTATTGTGGATTTCCCAACCACACTGTGCTGCAGAGTGATGTTATGGGTACTGTCACTGACACTGTCATTGAACTGAATCAAATCCAAGGCCACAAACCAGCCCACAAGGGCATAACTACCCGAACTGAAACTGCACCATCACTGCCTTAGCTCTACCGCTCCTAGGGCAGGAAGATTACAAAGTCTACCCTGCAGGGAGCGGGAAAGGACGCAAAGTGCCTGAGCTCCTCGCTCATGAGGGAAAGGCACCATCAGCCTGACCACACATCCAGAAAAGTTCAGAGGAGAAAGACAGTCTCAGGTCCACAAGGGAAAAATGCCAGGAGCAGCAAGCCACTGACCCTCACTTCTAAAAATCTAAATTTAGTACAAAGTAAAACCTCTTGACTTAAAAGGGAAAAGGATTTTTCCCGCTGGGGAGATGAATAAAAAAAGCCAGAGAAACAAGGTCCTGAGCCCGCTATACCTTGTTAGAGATAGTGGTCAGAAATTATGTGGGGAAATGAGATGGAGCTCCTTACTGAAATGGAGGAACTCTGAGCAGCCTTAGAAGAAGTCCAGCCACCTTCAGGGAATAAAGAAACTAACAAGTCTAACATGAAAAAATCTTTACAGTGATAAGGGGTTAAAACTAGTGTTGATTGAGCACAAAGTGCTCGGGTGCTCTGGTGCTCAGGCAGAACACTTGGTGATGCTCGGGTGCTCTACAGAGCACTGGAGCACAATGGAAGTCAATGGGAAAACCAGAGCATTAAACCAGGCACTGCTCTGAAGAGGGGAGGGTGTCTGGTTCACAGAAAAAGGTCAGAAATTGATGGAAACACCACTGAAATGGTTTGGAAACAGCATGGAGAGGATGTTTGGATGCATCTTGGACTCTCAAGTTGCTGCTGGTAATGATGTTGTCCGAGTATTACGCCACTTTTACAGAATGACAATAATATGCACAAAACCGAAGATAAAATCGATTTTAGAGGAAAAATTGTTAGGAAACATTCTTTCCTGTATACTTACTTGTATATAAAGTGTAAGTGCTGCCAAAAATTACAAGGAATTACATCACATAAAGGAGGGTCTCATTCACATTATGGTACAATTGTTCAGATAGTGGGACTCCTACACTCATAAAGCCTATGCACTAAGTGAAAGGGCTGCTAAAAATTACACTGAATGTCACAGGTATTTAGGATGTTCAAACGTTATGCAGCAGACGTAGCACAGGTAATATCGCCGTCACTAATGGCAGAAAAAATTACACTGAATGTCACAAGTATTTAGCACTCGATGACGTGTTCCGGCCAGCCAATCACTGTAATGCCAGTAGCCAACATTGCTATGGCATTACAGTGAATGCCAGTACCTTCCCGCAGAAACTTGCGAAGAGGAGACTCGAGCATGCAGCGTGCTCGCCCAGCACTAGTTAAAACTATACAAAAATGTGTTGTAAAAATGTGTTGCATATACAGCACATCTTCTGACTAGTGCAATGATAACAATGAAAAGGCAGGCTAAAGTGCTCATTGCTAAGTTGCCACATGTTCTGAAGAACTAACAGTGTACTCAAGCAGTAGCAAGTTATTTTTGTAAGGTATCCACTTAATTTATCAGTCATGTTTATTTTTGATGATATCATTAACCCCTTTATTATTAAGATGTTACAATTAATCTAATTTTTATTATGTTGATTATTGGAGTACAGAGGTGAAAATGTCTAGCGATATACCCCCAATGTCTGAGATGGTACAATATTATGTAAGGATATGTTAGGCACTAGGTCGGAATCGTGGTATGTAAACATTCACTGCTTTTATCCTTTTGCCACTAGACACCCCACCAAAATGGGTGTAATTTGGTGATTAGAGTGCATACCTGAACGGACACAAATGGCAGTGTATACTAATCACACACCTATGGCATGACTGCAAAAACGTATAAGAAGCACATTCACTGGTTGTTCACTTGATAAACCTTGGTTTAAAGATCAAACTGGCCACCAGTAAAAGGAATCACTGATGTTGCAGTCTGTCAAAATTGACAAACAGAAGTCAGCACTGAGTCAGTTGCAAGAGACACGTCTACTTTGTGAGATCACTATCCCAATACCCTCAGGAGTGTTAACTCTGACCATTCAGTATGCTGCCTGTGCTACCATTATTCCATGCACTGCCTGCATTTTTCTAGGTAATCACCAGTATTTTATGCTAAGCTAGCTGTTAATAGATAATCTTCTCTATCAGTTAACATGCTCTACGTGTTTCTGCACAGTGCATGTGTGTCATCAGGATCTTAATCGAGCAAGAGCATAAACTAACTAGAGCAGCATAGTGACACCACCACATGGATGGTATGTAACATAGTAACATAGTAATATAGTTTATAAGGCCGAAAAAAGACATCTGTCCATCCAGTTCTGCCTGTTTTCCTATAAGTTGATCCAGAGGAAGGCAAAAAACCCCTGTGAGGTAGAAGCCAGTTTTTGCCACTTTAGGGGAAAGCGTCTCCAGCACTAGTGAGGCTACTGGAACTCTGGATATCGTAAGGGATCGTATCCTCTCAGGGGGTCGACATCACACAATCTCTTCAAAACACGGGGATTTTCAGGTCCAACTCAATTTTATTGGCACCAGCACACCAAAACAAATCATAAAAATAAACACCTGCCCGGCTAGGCTCTGGCTAAACATTTGGGTTTTTCTATCTCACCTCTTAATAACACGCTGTTCACATTCAGTTTTTGTTGCGGCTTCCGTCAGCCGTACGGTTCAGCCGCTTCCTGGCTGTAACCTCCACAAACAGTTCACGCCCGGAGAGAGATTCGGCTACACATAGCCTGTGGTCCCCTCAGCCCACCTGGCTGAGACCACAACAAGCCTCCCTGGCTTCAACCTCTCTCAGGTTCAGTTCCTCTCCCCAGATTCACATACTGGAGGATTACTTATCCCTCCCAGATTACACCAGCTGGCCTCACCTGCGATCTCCTCAAGCCAGAGAAAAACCCTGCCCTGGAATGAGGTGGATTGGAAAGGTCCCACTGCCATCCTGCCTTCCCAATCCAAATGAAATCCAGCCCAGTTATTACTAACAATATTGCTCCAGCAGCTAAGTTTGCTGAAGCCAGCACCGTCTACCTGGATTTTATCCATCTCACCCAGTTGAGGAACCTGAGTGAGATGCATACCCCTTCCAGCTTTACAGTACACATCACCACAATATATATAAGGGAAGATCAATGCCTAGGGAGAAGCTAACAGCTGCACACAGGCCAATCAGAGAGGTAGAGGTGGGACACACCCGCAGATACTCTACTCTTTCAAGAGTTCCATTCCAGGTATGTGGTAACTCCTGTGGTAGCAAGTACCAGGATATACAAAGGGACCAAAAGGAGATTAATTAAAGAACAAAAAACACAGATAAAAACATCTGGCACAGATAACAAAAAATGCCAACAACATCAGCAGATAAGGGGCATTTCTCGAACATAGTGCTCTCACTGTACCCTACCATCGTCAGTGCATTAGTAGTTTAACATGTACCTTTGAGCCAGAGTTCAGAACATTCCTCCTGCTCCTCCTCCTCACGGCCCAAAACAAACCTTTTATTTCTATCATCTCAGTCTTCAATGCCTCCTCCTAATGGGAGGCCTATTTTTCTTCTAAAAAGAGATAACACTTTGGCTACAATGGAAGATACAGTATTAAAGATAATCCTCCTGTTGATGAGTTGTGTGAAAACTATCAGCATTTAGATTGC